>JAGKTI010005352.1:27397-45486 GCA_018397915.1 Birgus latro | reverse complement strand
GTGTGTGTGTGTGTGTGTGTGTGTGTGTGTGTGTGTGTGTGTGTTTTGGCCCCCTAGTCCAAATAAAAGTTTCAACAGCGCCACCCGGCCTCTCAATATCCTTTCACACGAGGGGAGGGAGATGATGTTTCCTGCTGTAGCGATTGCCTGTTTTCTGGGTGGCATGTTGTGAGGAAAAAATAGCCTGAAAAAGAAGTGCTACAGAGAACTCATCCATTCTTAATATTTTACTTGAGTTTTTAAAATAAGATTATATGCACGAATATTTACACATGAAAATAGGTATATGCGCAAGAATTTTATACGTGAACTAGTGGACCATGTACAAGAAATTCAGACACGAATTTTGAGCCAATCTTCACAGTGTCTAGTAACTGTATACGGCACACTTTATTACAATATTGCTTGCACTGAGAACTGTAGCACGATCATAATGTGGACTTTCTATGTGCAAGTCGGATACCGGTATAGGTTATTATATTCAACGACTACATACGTTTCCTTGTAATCTGCGAGGGTGTGTGGCACGTAGGAGGATTGCTCTGTCTATGGGAATGAGCTGCTACGCATATTATCAGAATCAGACGCGTAATAATAATAATAATAATAATAATAATAACAACAATAATAAACTACCAATGAAGTGAACCAAACGAGTGCTGACCATCACTACGAACGAGACTCCCTGTGCAGGTCGCACCCCGAAGCCTTGTGGTTCTCTTGATTTATGAGGTTGTGTCACTCGGGGCGGCCGCTGCCAGCCTTTGTCTCACACACCATCATCTATCTCCCCTCCTTTGTCCACTAATCTCCAGGCTCTATTAATCAAAACTTATTATCCGGCTAATATGTTTCCCCGTTAGATCAATCTGTGTGATATATGATAGAAAAAACATTTGACGTTTTTCACAAATTCAAAATCCCTGAAAATATGACTGCAACATGCTTTCTCCTCCCACACCACCTATTACTTTTCAGAGTAACAGTTGCTGGATGATAAAGCATTTCAGCACTTCAGATAAGATAAAAACATACTGGGATAACCTTAACATCATGAAAAGTGATTTAGCATATCTTCAAGCTGCGGTCAACATCCTGCGAGTACAACAGCAAAACTGCATCAAAGTGCTTGTTCGAAGATGCAGCAATATACTCCGGCAAAGTCTACTTTCATGATTAATATATCTGTTTTGAATAATATACTTTAAACGTAACTTGTGTCAGTGTAACAAAATTTCGAGTTTTATAGAAGACTTGGGTGTAGTTGAACATTTAAGGAATTTATGTATTTTTCTAGAATTAACTTCACTCATTACCCATCCTAACTAAAGGCATTGCTGTACAATTTGTCTGCCAGCTAGAAAGCACGTTTAGGTGTCCAAATTAAATGTCAACATACATAGACTCGCAGACAACAGCACTAATGACAGTTTAGATCTGTACCTTCAAGTCAAGACAAGATCAAGCAACACGGATGGTTTCAAATTCATTATCAGTTTTTTTAACGCAGACGTTTCTAAACCCTTATGCATGCGCCTCTTTCCCGAGTGCCTTCCACGAACACAATATCACCGCTCTAGAAAGTCCCACCAGCAGCCGGCGGTCTCTGCTGTCAGATGGTCGAAATATTGCGAGAAACCAGGCGGCCCATTTTTAGCGCTCTTGGAGATTTAGGAGAGAAGCAGCGCCACATTTCTGGCTGGGAGCAACGGCCGTAGATTATCTAGTGCTTCTCCAGGCTCTGCTCCGCCGCTCTCACTTTTGCTGTGTTGTGAGGGGCTTCCCTGTGAGCTTCATCTCTGCATCTTAAACTCCTTTGAAAACAAAGATGGTAGCAATATCCACCTAAGGAGACAGCGTCCACTTCAGACTATCATATTTCAGTATTTAAACTCTAGATCTTACTTCCCCACTTCATACCTGAATCTACCTTGTTTTAATGTTTCCTTAAAGGTGTCCAGTATTCTTTCCACATTTCATAGCAAGGTCGTCTTCACAGGCCATCTTCACTCACACTGTGTATATTCCATAAAACAGTTGAACCTCATAAAGCAGATGATATCATCAGAGCGATAAGCTGTAGTTTCCGATTCCGCCATAAATCCAAACCCTAGATGCAGTGTGGGCAGATGAAATGCAGAAGTGTATTCATTAGAGTCCACTATAAACCCAAGCAGAACACCAAAAATGTATATTTACTGCGGGTAAAATTATGGCTCTTAAAAAAGTCAAGTTTGGCCACTTTATCCTGTCATAAACTTCCGAAATTTATCCGGGCCGAGGGTGAGTCTCTGGCCGGACCCTTCAGCTTCCGGGAATGCTCGCAGTGGCAACGGAGGTGGAAGTGACTGGGAGAAGGGTGAAATGAGTCACAGATGAAAATACCAATCTTACATGACATCAAATATCATCGAAATGAAGTATGTTAATGAGATAGTAATGGAATTCTTTAAAATATAAACACAAGGTTACCACGGGAAATAAGCTGAGAGAATACTTCCACGACACAAAGTTCTATCGATCTTAAGGTGTCTGTATATAGATGGATTGAGTATTGCGACGTGCGAGTATTCTCTGTGTTCATCTCCTATGATTATTTTATCGTTTTATGAATGATATATGCCTGGGAACAGTTTATAAAAAAATGTTATTCAGGTATTCCACAAAAGACGAAAAAGATGACCAAAATGTGGAAGGATCCTGTGAACTGAGATCGCCCCTTCTGTGCATAAAGATATCGTAGATGTTTGGTCGCCTTCCGTCCACCATTTGTGCTTCAGACAGTCTTGTAGGTCCAACGAGACGGGAAAAAAATAAACTGTACCTGGGTTTATCTTTCCTTTTCTCTTTGATGCATGTTCCGAAAATGATAAAACATGTACAAAATTACCTGATACGGAAGTACTACACTCTAAGGGAGTTTAGCGCCGCATTTTCGAATAACGTTAATGAGTGACTGACGGACAACCTGGTTTCTGCTCCCCATGTAAAAAAGTGCACACAATCACACCACATACTCTGACACACACTAAGAAAATATTAACACGGCAACATAGTGAAAATCTGTTATTGTCACTAAACGAATTATTAACCTTGATAAAAATTATTGCCTAGATGTGACGTAAATAATACAACTGCAGGTTCACCGCGTTATTTTGTGTGACTCAAACAGCGAACAAATCTGACACGTAAATAAAACAAATACACTGCTACACTACGATGTAATATAAATTATCTTACATCAGGTATATACTCACGACTACATACTCTGGAGCTGACCATCTTTTTTTTTCTTTTTTTTTTGGGGGGGAGGGGGACTAAGAAGATAAAATTGGGATTCAAAGTATTACATCAGTAAGAAAAGGTCCATTAACTCCTCCATACGACCACTGCCATAACTGTGATCAACTCGAGAAAAGGTTTATGATCTAACTTTTCCTATTTTACTACATCAGCCACAGTACAAATATACGGTATGTCTTGTATGCCTCAAAGAATCCTTGGTATTCTTACTTCAAACAGAGATTATACAGCACAATCAAGAAAATCCCTAAAACAGATGTAGCTGGCGAGAAAAATAGGTAATCATTACTTTCATTCACACGTAATAAGTAATCAGAATTCATAATTAAAATTCTCTGCTCGAAAGCCTATCTCATTTTTTACATTCAAAACCAATTAGTCCTCGAAATTACCTTGATTGCTCGGGAAATTAGGTCGCTTTTGGATGAAAGAGAAAATATTTGGTAGACGAAGTTAGCCGGCAAATTAAGAGACAAATTTACGGACTGGAATCACAAGGAAGTTTCTAAAAAAATAATTCACACACACAAAAAAAAAAGATTGATGGGAAAAATATATTTATATGTTTTTATATGTTAATACTTTGCCTACTTATGAGTCAGGTTTTTCGAGAAAGGATAGAACTAGATGAGTGATATATGGAAAAGCATGCGCATGACAATTAACAGCTACACTGCCCCCTATCAGTGTTTGGAATATATTTTTAAGTGTTTTCTCCCTCTAATCCCGGAAACTCCCTCAGCGGAAATGGTTTGATCAAATGTTATGGACTCCACGGCCTGACTCTACACTGACGGTCAAAGCTTGGGGCGACATTGAAATCATCCAAATCATTACCATCCATATCAGTACCACTCACATCACACTCATCATCACCACTACCGTCTACACCACTACCATCCACACCACTACCATCCATACCACTACCTTCCATACCACCTCCATCCACACCTTTACCACCCACACCACTACCATCCATACAACTATCATCCATCACCACCAGTCATACCATCACCATCCACACCTCTTACCAACCACACCACTACCATCCACACCGATACCACTCACACGGATACCACTCGCGCCACCCTCACTCCACTAACACCATCATTTCCAACTCCTTAATCATGATCACCCCAACCGGATCCCATGAATAAGCAAGCAGGAAACTTTATATCTCCTCACTCGGTGTCGAGGAAGAGGGAAGAGAAAGTTCAGGGTACGCAAAAATACTTGGAAATTAAATGCTGGCCCCAAATGTCGCATGATTCAATGACCAGGATGAATTAGGAGACGATATGAGCGACTGGACTGAGGAGGAAAGATACTGCTGATCTATAAAGTTAGAAGATGTATAGTAATGAGAATCAGTTCCACGTAAATTATATCAAGTAGTGTGCATAAAAGTGGAAGTTGGTTTTATATCATTAGGCTACGCTTGCTTGTAAATTTACATGCAGATTTAACCACGCATTTATAATTCATTACCAAATTCACTTCCTATACCACATGGGGACATGCAAAACCAAAGAATGTTAGATCTGTTTAATGTAGTGACGTCCCTCCCCCTCCAACTTCCTCCTCCCCAGTAGGAAAGACGGATGGTGTGACTATAGGAGTAACAATCAACAAGGAGCTTTGTAATACGAAGTCTTCCCGTTTCTTTATACACTTTACCAAAAAACCCTCCACCAATCTAATTTCTTTTTCTGTCCATGCTGTTCCACTTAGACGGCTTTGTCGTGTCTGCCTCTGAAAAAGTTGTCGTTTATTTTCAGTTCTACTTGAACAACTTCGATGTTGTTCCTAAAACTCTTGCCTCAATGTTGACTAAAACTTAGATGCTCTATTGAATTCTTTTCTATCTGACCATAATACTTGTTTTACTAAAGGTCCGCGCTTTTACGTAAAAGTTCTGTCTAGGATTCCTATTTTGTCTTTGTCACCTTACACCATAAACACCTTATATTCTTGCTGGAGGTTTGCTCTAATTTATCTTAATGAAAGGTCACCGTTCCCTACTCCCCTCCGAATATTGCGTAATTACCTTACTTATGACTAACTTCAAATTATTTGGATTGTTCTTGAAAACGAGGATTTTGAAGCAAGTTTTTCCTCACAGCCTTCTTCTATCTTTTTTGCTATTTATCTCATAGACTTCCTTTTCTGTCTGTCTGTCTATCTATCCGGCTATTCATATAGATAGGTAGATAGGATAGACATAGTTGGAGTGACAGGGAGATAAATACATACATTATTCAATCCTGTACCGGAAGTAACAGCGATGATTCTGGATACCGAGACACAACAAACAATTGGAAACAGAGCCGAGTAACAGAACGCACGGAAACTACAAAGAACAGAGCAGAATGACGGATGGAAAAATCAGAGAAGCTGGATTAAGTAAAATACGCAGAAATAAGAAACGAAAAACAGACCTGTAATGGTTTCGATACAATCAAGCTGAAAGACAGTCCCGCCAAGAATAAGAGAGACGTAAATCAGGGTGTATCCGCCAGGAAGGATATGGAGGATCGAGGCGGGATTTAGAGACTGACTCCTGATTACTTGACGTGAATTGAAACTGAGCCCTTCCCTGTTGATGTCGACGTTTTGTTGGCAGAGGTAAGGTTGGAGGTGAGAGAAAGGCTAAAAGGGCTAAGATGTTTTCTGTGTAAAGGGAAAGTGGGACTAGGGTGTGTTCTCTGTGTGTAAAGGGAAGAGGGCTAATGTGTTCTGTGTAAAGGAAAGAGGAGTTTGGGTGTGTTCAGTGTAAAGGGAAAAAGGGCTTCAGTGTTTGTGCAATGCAAAGGGAAGCGGGGCTAGGGTGTGTTCTGTGTAAAAGGAAGGAGGGAATGGACTGTGTGGATTATGAGAAGTGGGAGAGGGAGATAACAGTTTGTCTTAAACAGAGGGGTAGAGACTAGAGAGGATGAGCAGAATGTATCCTAAAAACAGAACGTGAGCTATGGATATACACCAACAGGAAACTAGTGTGATCGATGAATACATTTAAAAAGATAAAATAAAATAAAATAAAATAAATAAATAAACGATGCGCTCCTATGGCGTATTTTTTCTTTTTAATCTCGCTACCTCCAGACCATTTTATTTAGTTTTGGAAGTTATTTATAGACTTCGTTTAACCACTCACCACATAAATTATGGTTCCCCAAATGCTGAATGGTATCATCTGAGGGTTGCTATGGCAGATCAGTAAAAGCACGTTACAGGATTGAATAACCATCCACGGCGAGCGTAGATTAAATAAAAAAATATTATAAGTAGACGGAAACTAGGTATATTCTTTATAAAACACCGACTTAATGCCCTCATCCCAGCCGCTCACCTTCCCCCCAAGGTCACCTCTCACTCACACAGTGGTAAAAGTTGCAGCAACTTGGCCGCGCCTCTTGGTTACCGTGTGACGTCACATCCCACAACTTGCGAACTCTGCCCCGCCGCCCGACGCTGAGGCCACAAAGTTAGATTGATGTCGGGGTTAACAATAGCCTGTGAAATAGAGCGACTCTGAGCCTGTGTGCGTGGCGTGGGTTGAGGGGTAAAGCTGGTAGTTGTGCCGCCTTGAACAAGAGTGATGGCAGTCGGCCCCTCAGGGAACTTGCCTTAAACCCATTACACTGGCAATGTCCACACTTGGTGAATTATCCCACGAGCTGCAATGCTGTGAGTCTACAATGTTTATAAATCCTTGGAATAATGGTCCTTGATGGAAGTATACTTATAATTAGTTACAGAATATATTAATTGGTAAATAATTGTGCGAGAGCAAATATATGTTTCGCTTTAAAATAATATTCTTTTAGAATTTACGTATGTAAATGTGTAACGGACTTGACTAGGTTATTGTCCTGCAGAATAAAAGATAACTGGGAACACTTGTGGACACGGGATACAGGAGGAGTCTCACGCTGTATTACTCTACTCATCTGCCCAATAAACCACACACACCTATCGGATAGTCTCCTACACTTGACTGTGTGTGTGTGTGTGTGTGTGTGTGTGTGCACGCGTGTACTTTCGAGCGTGCGTGCGTGTGAGTGTGTGGGAGTGAGTGGGAGAAACAACTTGACGAGGGTGGGGCGGAAGGAGACTATTGCCCCGGCAACATAATTGTATCCAGGAGTCTGCACAGCGTCATTACGGCTCCTCTGCAGTGCTGGTGCTCATTAGGGCCTGAGTGCTGGCCTGGTGGGTATCAGGCTTGTGTATGGGTTTTGGAGTATTTGCCCCTTTGAGTACTTTCGCGTGTGTTTGACTCTGAATCTACGTCAATTTGCTTTGTGTATGTATTTATGCGTGCGTGTGCTGTATATGATTTTCTGTATGCTTGTAAATTTTCCTGTCTAGATACAGGAACTTGTGTATCCTTGTTTTTAGGTATCCATGGGTATTCTTATGTGTATATTCGTGCGTCAGGCTGGGAATATAAATATGTATATATATAATTTTGTACACCTGAATATGTTCCTGCATGTTTTGTGCCCAAGTGAGTAGGTTTTGTGTATGTTGCTGTGTAAGCTTGTGAAGATTTGTCCCGGGTTGCATATATATGGGTTAAAGTATTACCTTAAATGTTGTCATGGAGAGACAGACCATATGACTGACAAATTAATAACCTCGGGAAGGCTATGGTGTAAAGGGTGACGGAAGAGAAAAACTGGAGAAATACTTTGAGGATATTCGGCCACATGAAGGAAGTAGGTAATGAAACTGAGAGTGATTGTTGGAGAACTGGGATGAGAAAAAATACAACAAGAAAAAGGCGGCGAAATGACATAGGAGGGTGGAAGGGCGAGAATGCAGTGACGGAGGAAGAGGCTTCTTGCTCGATGGGGACAAAGAGTCCTAAAGATTCTTTTGTTAAGATCACAGTTCCCAAGATGCTGCACTTGGCAGCATGTAGATATTTTTTTTTCTTATTTTAGTGTTCCGTTATGAAGAAATCATTATTGACAAGTCATTTCCGTGTAGATGAATTCCAGAGTAGTCAAATATTCAGTCCCTGAGTGTTTTTAATATAAGTATGGAAAATCCAGTGAAATGGTTAAACAGTGAGTCCAAAGATAGCATCAGTTCCTACCAAATTGAGAGCAAAACCTTAGAAGCAGCAAAGTCATGAAAATTAACTCCTTGACCCTAATCACCCATTACGTTTCTTTTTATTACTGTTTTCTCCGGACGAGTTTATAGCTTAGGATGGACTTTTCGGACTGGATGAACTAGTTGTAGCCTTAATAAACCCTTTAAACACGAGGGTCTCCTGAGATGAATGAAATTAGACGAAAAAAAGTAAGAATAAACCTATAAATATGTCACCGAATCGGGGTTATTGAGGATTTTAGTTACCATGAATTCTCGTTGAAATATTGCATACTGAATTCATAAAATAATGTTCTGAACAATTGTGAAGCGAGAGGAGTGGAAAGCGATAACCTCAAATGAACAAAAGACCCAGCCCGTGTAAGGTCGACCAAGTGAACTGCGAGGAGAAAACTGTGTGGGCGCTTTTGTGTGATAACTGCCAAGGTGAGTGAGTGAGTGTGTGTGGCGGCGTGAAGGTTAGCGTGATGGAGGCCAGGCTGAGTGGATGTGGGCAATGCAGCGTGAGAGTGAAGGAGGGAGAAGTTGAGGGAATAAGCTAGTGTGTGTGACTGGCTGTGTGGGAGTGAGAGTAAAGTGAGCGTTTGTGACCGGCAGTGTGGATATCAAGCAGGAGATAGTAAGGGCAGCGTGCAGACGTGAGATTAACAGTGAACTAATGGAAGATGGGTGACTGTAAAATGCATGTGCCAAGATGCCGGTAAGGGGTGGGAAGGTACAGTCAAATATAAAAGTGAGTTTGCCTCCCATGCCTCCTTCTCATTGCCGTATTCATAGACATTTGAAAGGGGCGTATAGTGGACAAAGGTGCAAATCAGCATCCACAGGCAAATGATAATATATACCTCTGTCCAGTACCGCCATATCATGCGTCTACGAACCCAGTGATGAAACAGGGGCAGAAGAGGCGAACGAACTTTAATATCTGACTGTGTGAGTGTGTTGGGGAGGTGTACAGTTGCCACTTCAAGCACATCACATCACTGAAGTACAGGATCGATGTCACCAGCGTCTGAGGGTAGGGGAAAGTATATATATATTTTGGTATAATATTGCTAGATCATTTTGCACCTCGCCGGAATGTATTTATTCAAAGTTAATCGTTATTATTAAAAAAAACAGGACAATACACTGAGTAACTGTCTTACTGAAACAAGATGGACGAGAAACAATATACAATAAACCATTCCTTTCGTGGGAAATTGCAAAATGCAGCGGGAGCAACGTCAAAGGTTAGTCTATTTCCAAGACTTGAATATAAACATCTCTCCAGTGAACGACAAGGCGGAAGGTCAAAGGAGCCCCTCTGTCTGGCAATAGTTGCAGAAGAATGCAAGACAAAGGGAATTCCACAAACTGGCCGTGTGGATACAAAACGGGACACGGTTGCTCTGTACAAGGCACACAGGTCGCTAAGGTAATAGAAAAAAGAAAACGATGTGCTAAAGGTTCTATAAAGTAACGGATTTCGTTATTAAAAGATATATACTGAACTGCAGAAGCTAATTTTTCCCCGAACAGACGTGTGCCCAACTCTTTTGTAGTGTCCTCTTCTTACAGCAAGGTCCTGTACTCCTTTCTATCAACCACTGTGTATTTTTTCATTTCACTAGTTAGTAAGACTGTAAATCATCTCTGAGCATTAATTAAATATTATTTAAAAGTAAAAAGAAAATGATTTCAAAAGCACATACATAAATGAATCATAAATAAGAAAAATGAAAATTAGACAAAATGCCGACTAAAGGCCTGAGAGGCATCAGGTCTGACAATAAAGGTTGGCAGCTGAGAATAATGGGGTCCGCGGAGGAGGTGGGGACGGGCATCAAAGCCGCGGCCTGGGATCCAGTGCAGGCTGATGAGCGGAAATTCTCAGCAGCCGAAAAATAAGTTAATAGCAGCAACACTGGTGGGAGACCAAGACAGGACCGGTAGACAGGAGGAAGGATACGCGGGCGACCAAGAGCTGGTAAAGTTATGAGCCAAGTGAAAGACCAAGGACCTGACTGGACTGAAAAGAAAAAACGAAATTGGAGTGAGTAAGGACACAGCAACAGAACTTTGGCCAGCAACAGCAACACTGCTCTCAGAGTCAATTGACAGCGTGAGTAGGCAACAGCAGAACAAAGGTCAGCAACAGCAACAGTAAAATTAGGGTAAGGCCACAGAAGGCGTAAGAGGAAGTAAGGTGACAACCTTGCAAATCATGTAGCATAAAATATATACGCAGATTTGTATTTATATCCTTGGATCTACAGCACAAAGTTCATTTCATACTATGATGATCTGTCGAAGTTTATAAATAAATATCGTATTAATGCAATTCATGAAAACAGTGCAGTATTTTCATTCATAGCAACGCATTTGCATCAGCGCCATTAAAGAATCTCGTCCTCAGGCGGTCTCATCAGGGCATAAATTTCCCGTCAGAGCCTCTCTCCGTGGATTTTATCTCATTATGTTGATACAATTCTGAGCTAATGGCGGGTCTGACGAGTCGCCTCTGTGACTCACAATCGCAGGAATTCCATGCTAGCTTTGAGGAACATCCGTCGGGGTAAAATGTATGCACAGTCACAGAAACAACTACCTATCCAGTTTCAGTAAGACTTACAACTGGCAAAATATAATGAAAATCCTGTCTCTACAAGGGCATGTTTCACTCGCACACTTGCAGGAGAACACAAGCGCAAGTGCGAGACGGGGGAGAACAATTCGCCAGTTTATTTGATGGTACGGGCTCTTACGAAACAAAAGCACTGCAGTTGGGAATGTAAAGTATGAAAGGATGCGCCGAGCTTGAACCCCCACTAACTCTGCTACTTGCACACTCTCGTATTTATTCATATTCATTATCCTTCTCCCTCTAAATCTACCTCTCCCGCTATTATCAAATTTTTCAGTTATTTATCTCCCTCTCCAGTCATTTCTCCCTTTCTTCCCCTTTCCAACTCTCTCTCTCTCTCTCTCTCTCTCTCTCTCTCTCTCTCTCAAGGAAATGGAAAAGCTGCGGCCTAGTCTACTCTTTTCCCTAGACGGCGACGGAGTGGTAGAGGGGAAGGACAGGGAAGGGGAAAGTGAAAGGGAATGATAAAAGTGACTTGGAAGGGAAGTGTGGTTAAGAGTCGTAAATGGAGAGGAGAGAGAAAGTGAATTCGGGAGAGGTAGGGTGAGAAGAGAAAAAGAGTGGGAGGAAAAGAGATAGTGAGAGAGAGAGAGAGAGAGAGAGAGAGAGAGAGAGAGAGAGAGAGAGAAACGAGGGGAGGAACGGGGGGGGAGGGTGACAGGAGAAAAATGAGGAGGAGGAAGAGGAAAGGAGTGGTGCTTGGAATGGATGAGTGGAGAGGGAGGGAGACTGGGGTAAAAGGGACATGGATAGGAGTGGACAACACAAGGGAATAAGGAACAGTGAGAGGGATGAATTGTAAATGAGAAAGAGCAGAGAGGATTGATGGAGAGGAGAGCTGTGGATGTTGGGAAGGAAGACAGGAAAAGAAAGGAGGAAGTGAGAGAAAAAGAAACAGCAGAAGTAAGAGAAAGTGGGAAGGGGAAGAGAGCTGTGTACAGTACGAGTTGACGAGATTACAGAAGAGACTGGAAGAAGGTAAGAGAAGACCGAAGAGGATTACTGGAAGTAAAGGAGGGAACTGTTGAAAAGATGCATGACCAAATAAGAACGAGAGAGATGAGGAAATGGAATGGGGGAATATAAAGTGAGGCGGACGAGTAAACTGAGGCGAAGTCCATAAAGGGAAGGTGAGGAAATATAAGGAAACAGTAAGGAAGAATCGAAGGAGACAAAAATACAGAAGGCCAAGCGAAAGAAGTGAAAGAAATAATACAAAGCATAAAAAAAAGGAGCCAGAGAGAGACATGAGTGAGAGAGGAAAGATAAGAAATGAATGTGAAAAGAAAGGGAACCGGAAAACAAAGTATAGAGGAAGCAGAAGGGAGAGAGGAAAGGACAGCCAAAGATTAAAAATATAAGAGGTAGGAGAAAGAGGAAAGAAAAGAAATATATGGGATGTGTGAGTATACGTAAGATATAACACGGAGAGAATATAAGTGGGAACGAAGATTCTAACTTCTATGTAAGAGGAAACGGAGACGCTACCTGTGATACGCAAGACGACGGTCATTATAACTTTATCTATCCATCTATGCACCTGTGAGTTATATCTATTTGTGTGTGTGTGTGTGTGGAGAAAGAGAGTTGCTTCCTTTTGTCTTCCTATTACTCTTTTGTCAACATTTTTTCCCCAGCTTTGCATCTTCCTCTATCGCTTTCCACCTTACTCTCCCATCGCCCCTCTCCCTTTTCCTCCTCATCTCCTGATCCGACACTCCCTTCTGCACATCATTAAGGACATGTGGCTTATCATATTCATTTACCCTCCTCATTACTGGTGATCGCTTGTCCCTCCTCCCCTCCGCCTGCTGATACGACTGCTATGCCCCCCTCACCTCCATCCTGACCCCCTTTTTGGCACCGCTGTCCCCGCCCCCCCTCCCCTCCTCCATGTTGACACTACTGCTCCTGCACCCCTCCACCGCCCCCTCCTCCCATACCCTATGTCCCAAATTAACACGAGACCACAATGGAAATCACTTACTATTAAATTGCAAGGGATTGTTATTACACGCAGGAGGGAACTCACTGTCTGTAATTCCACTGAAAACATCGTGTGTGTTCAGTACATTTTCCATTACCAGATAGGCTACTGTTTAAATGTTCCTTGTTTTATCTTAATATTTTTTTTTATTTATTGTACAGTCTAGTCCTCATCACATAAGTCGTGTCGAAACGTTTGGTCACTCGTCACATAAATATATTTGTAATGGCTATCGTCCGTCTGTTTCAAAGTTGCTTCGAGTGAAAGTTCTGAGAAATTTATTAAAAAATGGAGCAAATACATAAAAGGTTCTGTGCACAAATTATTTACTGATATTGAGAAGTAAAGAAACTTAAACCTTTCACCTCGATGTCGTCATTTATATTGTATTCTATTGTATTCTACCTTCCCCCAGACAATATTATTCAACTTAGGATCCTCGTAGTGAAGGGGTTAATGGCACTGCAACTGTGACACAAAGTTGGAATGCTAGTCAAAGAGGAACGAAGGAAGGAGAAGAAGGAGAGGAGGGGGTAAGAGGAAGACAGGGAGAAAGATGAGATGAGAAGAGGAGAAGGTAGAGAAGGGAAGCGAGTTATAACAGCAATATTGTGATGGTACAAGAGTTTCTCGTGGCAAGAGAGCGACTGAAAGAGAGGGATATTGTGTGTGTGTGTGGGAGGGCGACCGAAGACTGTGGGGGAAGGTGAGATTGATAGGGATGGCGAAACCGGGTAAGTCCATCAAGGGAAGGAGGGATGGAGGGCGATTGGGGAAGGGGAAAGGAGATGAGACAGAGGACGCAACAGCGGATAAAGCCTGAAAGGATGAAGCAAAGAGAGAGCGGCTGAAAATACGAAGGAAAAAGAGACACTGACAGTTTGAGGGAAACGGATATGCTGAGAGGATCGTGGCAGGCAGGAGAGGGAGACTGAAAGATGAGGGAAGAACAGAGACTAGAAGGATGAAAGAATAAAGAGAAACTGCAAGACGTATACATAAATAAAAAGAAAAGAAGCAGGGAGTGGTCAGAAAGGTAAACAGAGGTGACTATGGCGTACTGTATACTGAGAAGGAAACTATAAAAATAACACAAGAAGTGGTAATCAAATAAAGGTCTGATAAATAAAGAGATGATATAGGAATAGCAAAATTGGAGAAAAATGAGGAAGACTTAAAAAACGTGGAAAAGGACGCCTAAAAAAGTGAAAAGGTTAGGAACTGCCAAGAGGAGCGGAGGAAATGCAGACGGAAGGAATGTAACAGTGAGATCTAGTAAAAGAAATCCAGGTATTTGTGTGTGCGAGGAAGGGACAATGAAGGAACAGCGAGATTCCGACTAAATGATGGAGACATGTTTATATACAGGATAACACTGTAAACGACAGTATTTTGGCAATAAGTGTTTAGAAAATTGAAAGAACAGGAGCAGAGTCTTACAAAGAAAATGAACAGGAAAGCTCTGTAAACGAAATACGAGTATAACAACAGCGACGAGAAAAGTAAAGCTGCAAGTTAAAGTACATCATTAAAATATCTATCTGTAAACAAATTCATGAAGTGTGAGCAAAATACAGTAGTAAATACGAAAAAAAAAAAACACTATATACAGCATCTGAAACACAAAAGGCTGTTGCAATACGGATACAGAGAAAGAGAGAGAGCAAGAACACTGAGGCACACACTAGAAGAGGTATTTATGAGTCCTGAAACGACCGTAGGGCAACATAACAGGGAACAATAGAGGAAGGGGCGGCCTGGTGCCAGATTGTACTAGACCATCGACGCCCTTATGAGAGTTTTATGGACAGCAGGAGGCGCCGGGTATATCCGAGGGACAGCTGCAGGGGAAGGACATTGACTGGAAACGACTGGCCTCTGCACCAAGGGAAGTACTTAGACCCCTGCAATATTGTAAGAAATCAGTTGCAGCTTAACGACCTGCTGCAGAGAAAGAAAAAGAAATGATGCTTGTACATTCACTGAAATCTTCTGTGGGACACTGTTATTTCTGGCCTGAGAAAATCTTGTAGTTCCATTCTTGTAGTTTCATTCTTATCACAATTCACTTTCTGTAATTATCTTAAAAGAGGTATCCTCCTCCTGATGATAACATATTAATACATTTTTCTTTCTTTTCTTATACCCTGAGCGATGCAGTTTTTCATAATTATTTCTCAAAGGAAAACATCGACGACATCGACACTAGCATTCTCACTGAAAATAATTATCAGTCTTGCAAACCACACAATTCATTACCAAGGGAAAGCTACACTTGGAACTACACGAGATTTCATTATCTTATGAAATCTATTTTTTTTTTCTAAGAAATGCAAATAAACTACTGGATAAAAAGACAAATGAAAACACAATTTTTTGTCTTATGGTGTAAATGAGTGTCTGAGAGATTATCCGTCATGCTTCAAAAATTACGTTATGAAATTACGTCATCAAGCAGGAAAATAGTGTGTAACAAAATCAGAATCTAATTATTATTAAGCTGCACACGGGGCATTAAGACATAATAAGTGAGGATTTAGTATTTGAGGAGAGGTGGCAACTCAACCCTTGTTTCCCTTTATGTTTACAACGACAACAATAAAATCATCATTTACAGATCAGCTGCTTATTGTGGACTCTGCAGTAATATGAAACAGTAATATGTAATTTACAAAGCAACACGGACACTGCCTACTGAACACCTGAGCCGTCAGTTTCTACACAAACACTGTGTACAAACCAATATCTTTACTAAAATCTCCTTACTTCTCTTTTTATATAATTAAATTAAGGCGTCTCGCATCTTTGGATATCGTCCTCTTATTTACTTATCACTGACTTTTCCAGCTGTTGATTCCTTTCTCTTATTTTCTTTTCCTTGTCTTGCTCTCATGTACTTTGCCTTAATTTCGCATTTCTCTAAAACTGTCCATCTCTTGTCGCTCTCATATTTCCTCACTCTTCTTCTACCATATTTCCGTTCTCTCCCCTATTCCAAATTTCTCATCTCCATTCCCTTTACCATTAGTCTTTCCCTTTCATCTCTCTCCTCTCTTTCTCTCTCTGTCCCGTCTTTTCTCCGTGGCTCCAGCATCGTGACCCTCATCCATCACCTTTAACCTCGCTCTGCTGTGGCGTCGACCCAGCAAAAGAAAACCCAGCTCGAAGCATGATGAAAAAGAACAGAGAATAAACAACGGCTTAAAGCAGGTTGTTCTTCCGGGTTGTAAATATAAACAGTTCCTTGGCCCCCATCATTTTGGGTGGCTGATTTCCGTGTTGTGGATCTTTTTTTTTTACTTTCTCTTATCCAGGAAAGTCTAGGATAAGTTAGATTTGCTTTGTTGGTGTCAGGTTCGGTTAGTTTGTTAGTCAGTTAGGTTAATCTGTTCGTTTAGTTAGGTAATGCTAGTTTAAGTTTCGTCAGAGAGGGAAAAAGGGGAAGGGTGATCATCCTGGGAAAATCAAACTTAGAGCGCAAAGGGAAAATGGTATACATGAACGAAATCGGCGTTCCGGTGGCCTACTCATTATTTCATTCTTTCTGCCACTAGGCGATTTATTTAGCTTAGAAGAGACTTTGAAATTAGAGGGGTTAGACAGAATCACAGCATCAAGAAATGACTTAATACTGAAAAAGGCAGATCAAGAAAAAATGGTGATGAGCGAGCCTCGGGACATTTCGATAAATTTCCTTCATGTGGAGTGGCGCGGGAGGGTGATTTTGTGTGGTGTGAGAGGGTGGTATGTTGTGTTGTGTGGTACGGTGTGGCTTCCCTAAACTCTACGGGAGTGAAACACCTCCCGTCCAGAAATCTTTAGTGAGACAGATGGACACAGTCACTCCTGAAAACGTTCCTGTATCTAAAAAAAAATATCTGAATTATAAGAGACCCTAGACCCGAGACGTGGGAGCCAATAAATCCCCTTCATTAATCTCTCAGGAGCTGGTGTAGTTCCTCTGCCTCAAGTTTACCCTCTGCATGTGCTGTGCCATTTTTAACGCCAGCTCGTGAACCAATACTTTCCGCATTTTTCTTCCCCTAAACTTTGCCCGCAGTTTATTTGGGAGTTTTGTGGTGCTAACATCGCTTACTGTGCTTTACCGCCAGTGTTGGTTGTGACATACTGGACTGTAAATTGGTGCAAAGTGTTCTGGAGTTAATGCAAGGCTCCTGTTCTTCTACTGCTTCGTGATACGCAATGAATAGCGATTATAATGTTTTACTAGCGGCCTTCCCTGTAAAATATTTGGGTATTATTGTTGAGTATTTTTTTATTTAAGGCTCATAATATTCACACTCAGTGGTTTACAAACAACTATTTTGCACAGCAGCATGGAAGCTAGCTAAATCTCTTCCCTTGGTCCTCTAGCGACTGGATCCAGAGCCGCTCTAAATTTCCACTTCACTCCACCTTGACAGGGATTGTAGCCACTGGGAGAGCAGATGACAGCAAGACCCTACGGACCACCTGCCACCCCGATGCTACGCTGTTGTAATACTAAGGCTTGTGATGGTAAGGAAGAACACGGAGCCAATGCAATGCAGGGATACAGCGAGGTTGCCAGACCCTTGAATAACTTAGTGACAGGTTAATTCTTTTTGATAACAGGCAATATTTGTCTGGTTAGAAGAGTATCCTAACATTAATGAGGTTAAAGAAGGTTATCTGTGTTTCAGACATCTCAACATCGAAAAGTCTTTTTCCCCCACGATGAACAGAATCGTCAAGTGGTATCAGAAAAAACACATGAAAAATCCGTCGTCATGTTAAAAAATGTATTCAGTATTGTCTGATTTCCATGACATTTCTCCGCTTTTCCCGAGACTGGGGGATCGCTGCCTGATGTGTGTCTAATTCGACAGGGGCGTAAATTTGATTAAGATTATGAAACTGACTGCTCCCTAATGAAAGGATAAAATATTTGTGCATCCTGAGGACAATATTTTTTCGTACCTGAGTGAAATATAGAAATAAACGTAAGGATTTACTTGCGCTGGTAATAAGCAAGTCTAGAAGTTTATATTGAAAAGTCCATATATATAT
>JAGKTI010005352.1:0-12228 GCA_018397915.1 Birgus latro | reverse complement strand
ATGTTAAAAAATCGAGGTTATTCTGGAGATGCCACGTCACTACCTCTCTGGAAAAATGGTGATGGCGAATGCAGCTAATGAGAGAGAGAGAGAGAGAGAGAGAGAGAGAGAGAGAATTACAGAGTGTGTGTGTGTGTGTGTGTGTGTGTGCGCCGCAATGTACCACAGGGCTGAAGACATAACTGTTATAAATTATGCAACTGATTTTTTTTTCGTTGACAGAATATTAAAAGGCATAAAAAAAGAGAATAACGTAAAGGTTCTTTTGATCATTTAACTACAAATAATGCTGAAAGTTACAATAGCACAGATAATTATTTCAGTACCTGAGATTAAGATGAAAACTCCCATAAAAGTCAGTTCGAACGTCTAAACGCTAATGAGTGCTGAAAAGGCAAATAAATAAATAAATAAATAAATAAATAAATAAATAAAAAATAAAGAACAATAACTATTTTTCACATATACTCCCAGAAACAAAAGGAAGCGATGGCGGTAAAGCTAGTAGGTACAGAAGCCTCAGTGTCATGTTTGTTCTGGGATCATCGGCACGGTGGCAGAGAGCTGGGGGTGTCGTGTGTGGAGGCTTACGACACAGCCTGAAAATAAGCACTGGTGGGATATGCAGCTCGTGGTGAGGATGTGTACTGGGATGTATGGCACTTGGCGGAGATGTGTGTTGGGATGTGTGGCACTTGGAGAAGATGCGTGTTGGGATGTGTGGCACTTGGTGAGGATGTGTGTTTGGGATGTTCACTATCGTGGTGCTTGGGAAGGATATGTGGCACTTGAAGATGTGTGTCGTGATGTGTGGCACTTGGTGAGGATGTGTGTTGGAATGTGTGGCACGTGAGAAAGCTGAGGATATGTGCTGGGATGTGTGGTACGGAGTGATGTGTGGTGAGATGTGTGAGATGTACGGAGGGTGGCACTTTTGTTACTATACTAGTGGAACCTGATGATGCTGTGGCTAGAGTGAGGATTTTTTATGATGGTTAATTTCATAAGTCCGATGGTGTTTGTTCTATTTCATTCTTGCTATCTGCTCACAATTTCATTATGGTTAAAATATATTTCTCAAGTTGGAGAGGTAAGGAATAAAATTTACTTACGTTTTTACTAGAGATCCTTCCCATGTTAAATAAAATACTGTACTTTTGTTGAATTATCAAAATGGAAATGGACGTCAGTGAGTTGAAGGGGGGTAACTGTGTCCATAATGGAGAGAACCATCAGTTTTTGTACAGTGACATAAGCGGCTGTTAATCCAATTAGTTCCATCTATTGGGCCTCGGGAAGCTGGCTATTCATCTGCACATAAAAGCAAGGATTTTTTTTTCTTTACGTTTCGGACAT
Organism: Birgus latro; assembly: GCA_018397915.1. Lineage (NCBI taxonomy): Eukaryota > Metazoa > Arthropoda > Malacostraca > Decapoda > Coenobitidae > Birgus > Birgus latro. The sequence continues at coordinate 10,872 of JAGKTI010005352.1, read as the reverse complement.
CAGATTATCACAACTTTCCAACTAAAGGTCTGGTTATCAGCGGCCATGTTGTGCACTTGTAAATCGACCTAAAATTCGTTTATTCCGCTCCATAACCCCGGTACTTTGCATTTTCTAAACTGCACAATAAGGAGACTTGAGGTAAAATGCTGTCAACGCGTAGTAGTGGGCGACTGTGCTGCTTGAAATGAAATCCACTGAATCAGAGAGGATTCAGCTGAAAACCTACTTTTCTGGAGGGTCGCTCTCTGGGTACGTCCAGGCCTCAGCTCGTCTGGTGGCCTGATTAATATTTTATGATCTCATCTCGGCGATTTTGTGCGACACTGGCCGGCAGAATGGTGGGTAAAGATGCAGGAATGGTGGGTAAAGGTGCAATAACGGTAGATGACGACGCAGGAACTGAGGGAAAAGATGCAGAGGCGGTGAGTAAAGACGCTGGAGTGGACCAGGGAAATGAACATGGAGCAGGTGTGGAGTGAGAGGTGAGTCGTAGTGCCGAGATAGTAACTTTAACCTTTTCAGTACAATAACATCTGATTGCTTCTTTTGCTATCTCTACTCAATTTTATTCAACTTGGGGAAGATAATGACTTTCTCTCATTCGCATGTAATCGTAAAATAAGACTGGCGAAGCGAGAATACTGAGATAAGGATGGTGAGGTTGTGTGTGGTTGTAAAGGTGACACTGATGAACTGGAGATGTCGAGAAGATGATACTGAATGTGTTAATGAACGAATGACTGTGTTGAGAAAATGTACTGGCACGGTGGAGGTTACAATGTTAGCGATGGCGGTGATTATCTTAAGGTATGTTTGTAGTTCGTAGCGAGGTGGAAATCAAGAGGAATTCAGTAAAAAAGGAAGTGTGGCGCGAAGACAAATTTGTTGTGCTTTAAGACAATGCAAGCTTTGTGGATATGATTAATACCAAAGTGATGAGAGCAAAAATATTAAGTTAAAGAGATAGGGACGAGGTGGAGTAATCATGAAACGAGGTGAATTGTGAACTTGACAAAGTACTGTATATACAACTGAAAATACACCTCAACATATGTATTCAAATTATTCCTACGCGAAATATTATGCTAAAGATCTACTCGTTCCGTAAAAAAAAAAAAATGTCTAACGAGGTCAAATCCATTGTAACTTTTAAATATAAGGATTAAAATTCTTAAATGATGCTCCAGTAAAGACTAAAACACCAAACCGAGAAACGGGGGGACTCATTTAAGATCAACAAGTCTCTCTTGAAGTCTCAGAAGATTCCACCAATACCCATTCCACATCAACGCACTTGGTGGTTGTAAATCTAGACTAATCTAAATCAGGGAAAAAAGCTGTCTAGTGCACGGGTAAGCTAAATATCCAACTAAAACGCCTGATGCCGCGTGTATGGGCCACAACAAATCCAACCTTTTGCAATAACACGACGAGGGATCCAGGCGTGTGCTCTACCCCACTGTTTGGAACTGATGCGCCAGATTACGTACACACCAGCCCGCATTCCCTGGGGTACCTGACTGTCATTTTCATCGGGGGTAATTGGCTTATAATATCACACGAAATATGAGTTCCATAGCATCAGCATTTATTACCACGGGGGGAAATACGAACCCTGCAGGGAAAAAATAAATTTACTCAGGTCCTCTCCACGGTTTATCTGTTGAAAAGGGCGACTTGCACAGATCTCTTGATAGACAGACAGCTTCATTTTATGCTCTCTCTTCTCTAACTTGGCCTAAAAATACCATCTCTCCTTCTTGAATACTGAGCTATGACATGAGATTAACACTAGACTATGGCGCTAGTCAGGAAGAAGTGCTGTGGAATGGATGTTCATTGTATTGTCTTGTTCTACCACTGAACTACGGGAAATAAGCAACAACAGGAACGAGATCTGGGCCAAGTTAAGGTGAAAAGGGTATACTGATGTACTGAAGGAGAATTTTTGTGGCTCCAGTATACTCTTATATTGTAGTGATGAAAATTTAATCAATAATAAAACGATATAATTAGCATACTAGACAGTTTTTATGTGTAATATACTGAAGAAATCGCCTAGAGAAAGGTGCAACGAATCCTTAGTAAGACTGAGGAACACTACTTTGGTTACCTACACCTGGCACACGGGTTACGGGGGCGTTAGGTGTATTCCAAAACACCCGCCGGAGCAACAGTCAGGTGTTTTTGCGTAACAGAATCCCTACGAAGCTATTTGGGATTTTTCAGATACACACTGCCAACAAGGATACTGTTTTATGTCGTGGACTATGGTAAACTACGGAGTAAAATGAGACTGTCACCGATACAGTCACCATCAAGACGTAAAGAGAGAGAGAGAGGGCAACAGTGGATGACTCTTTGGCTATAAATTTTACAGTGTTTTCTATACTCTTAATAGCAGATTATGACTCATGTGAATCCGCCTAATATTTGTGTCCGATAACTTGGTTCTGATCATCACTAAGATATCTTGCACAGTCCTACGGCTAAAGTATTGTATTCTCCCGACGCTGGTCTATAATTCCTTCCGTACTGGCGCCCGGTGAGTAGGTACACATTTTTGGCGTGGGTGGTATGCGATGGCTGGCATGCAATTAGCTGCCTGGCTCTCGTTACAGCCTAATTAGAAAATTCCTTAGTGGAATGTACAGTTGAGTATCGTGACTAAATTTTCAAGGTCTCGCAATAAATGTAGGCTATGTGCTGTATTAAGCCTTTATGAATCCCCTTTGCCAATAATCTCAATTATGCACAACTCTTCCTTCTCTTCTTTACCTCGTTTTCCACTATATGTGTATTTTGTGAGTGATCGCATGACAAGTAAATGTTAACGTGTAATATGCAAAATAAATTGCTAAGGAAGAAGTGCTTGCAAGCCTCTTTATGCCACTTAAAATACGGCCCACAGAACGCTTAGATATCAAACCCACCATTCTACACTTCATACTGTAGTGAGACCAGCACCACAAACCATCTCAGTAACGGTACTGCTACGCCAGAGATTCAAGTCACTCTCATTACCTGGACGAACTCTTCATTGATTTGTAGTCTTTAATACAGATGCTTGTTTTATCATTGCCTCATAATGATAACTACCCGAAAAATTCATGACTGTTGAGATTATTTGTTGTTACAGCCACACTGAAAACAGGGATCCAATCGGTAGACTCTCTCAGTGACTTTTCCTCGAGTTTACCAAGATGGATGGTGCTGCTGTGCCCTTATATCCTCCCCCTCCCCATTCCCACCGAGCTCCCCGCACGTACAGAGCGAGAATATCGGGTAAACATATCCCCTGGGGAGGGAGGACAGCGTTATACACTCCCACACGCTCAACACACAACCCTGGCTATAGATTTCCGATAGGCTGATCTGTAGCCACAAATATCATGGACAGTAAAAGAAAAGAAATGTGGAATGATTCGGAGGCGCTTCCAAGGTAAATACTGAAGCGCATTCCCCAGCAGCTTGTCTTTCGTGTGCAGTTTCTGTCTATAATACTATGCACCGCAGAATGATGATATAAGAGACTATATGGGTGGGGAGAGTTCCTGTTTGAGCTGCATGGTCACACAAGGATGGAAAAAAATTACGGCAGGATAAGGCAGAGTTTCGTAATACCATACGTTTCCTATTCCTTGATTTTATACTTAACTCTCATCCATCTTCCCAACTTCACTGCAATACGTCAGAAACGGAGGAAGTAATACTGTCGTGAAGCTCTTTCACTCTTACACTCCGTTATGTATTACCTATCGTTGCTCTCAAAAGATAAAATGAGTTTCCTATCTTGCAACATCATCGCTTAATTTCACCTTTACTTACCTCCATTTTTAATGACAACAATTCCCAAGTATCTGAACATTTTCACATAAACCCTTCCCTATCTCTTGGAATCACACTGCAATGCTTCACCGTACCTCTATTAGTAAGCAACACTTTCCTTTTTCATACATTCCCTTACGGATTTATCTTTCACATAGATACCCGGTACTTAAATTCTTCTGCCATCAACCCCTACAGTCTTCATCTTCTACCAACACAGCAGTATTTGCAGTCAGATGTGCAGACTTACTGTTCATTGTCTTCGTACCTCAGATTTAATTATTGTAATTACCAAACTAATTGCCAGTGGTGCCTGATAACTTTCGATTTTGATTAGTTAGAGAAATTTGTCCGCTAATGCAATTCCTATTCAATTATTTTTTCTAATTAACAGAAAGTTGGAAACTATTTTGCGCCACCGCACTGAGGATGGGGCTTAATTTAACACATTCCTGGCAGAATTCCAATGACCCATGGAATCTAGGGACAGATCGTTACCAAACCTTCGATACAAAAGCTCAGAAATTATGGTTATAGAATAAGTATTTTAGTTTGTAGAATGGGACTTGCATGAAAGCGAGTTCAGAAGATAGTTTAAAGCTGTGAAAATCGTCATCACTGCTCTTTCTATAATCCAAAACATATCGTCATGAAAAGGGACCGATATGAGTGTCTAAGATATGACGTGAGAGGGTTTGTGTGAACATTTTTTGGACCGTTATGAGTGTCTACGATATGAGTGTGTATCGACGTCTTTTGGATCGATATAAATGTCTAAGATGTGACGGGAGAGAGATTATGTCGCCATCTGCTGGTGTGCAAGAGGACTGTATGGTTACTAAGAACAGGCTTTCATGCAAAATCCCACAGTTGGTAACGTAAGAAAAAAAAAAACGTACTCACTTTAACAAGAAGACCCATTGCATGTGACGGGAGACTCAGTACCTGAAATGTGTGAAAGTGTATGTAAGGATGATGTTAACTGTTTAATTAGTTATGAATGGAAAAGAACTTAGCTAAATTGTTACCTGTCAGAGTATTTATGAACTTATAACAAATTAGTTAAATTACGTTACCCATTTAAACAATCTGGATTAATAAAAACTTCGCAAAATTATATTACCTGTTTAATTAGTTAAGAACTGGTAAGAACTTAACTAAATTATGTTACACCCATGGCCACACCAGTAGACTGAGCCGTCCCCGCAACACATAAGATAACGCCATGGAAGCTTTTAGTAGAGCCAATTTACAGACCATCCTGTAAATCAGACTAACTTGGTAGGATCGAGAGACCTCCTGACCGGGGGTGGGGGGGAGACCGGGGAAGGGATGTTACACAAAAGAAAGTAACGCCAGGATGAAGCACACTGAATAACCAACAACCCCAGTCTGCTAAAACAAGCCACCGAGACGCGCGCTGCAATCCCACCACCAACAAGAGCGGTCGTAATCACCCAATTAACTTTAACAAGCGAATCACTTCCAGCGCTGATTACCCGACATGACCAGAATTGTACACGATATTGGGAGAGGATTCACTTTTCCCTGCTCATTACCACTACTGATTGGCTTTGGAAAAATAAAAGTGGGCTGATGGATTTATGTGAGTATTTCAATGGGGGAGTTTACACGCCACTAATACCGATAGAATGTAAATCATGCCATACTATTACCCCAGGAAAGAGTGAAATACATTGGATGAGAATGCAAATAAATAATAATTAATCAGCTACTACTACTAATAATAATAATAACAAATAAGATCAGTACGGTATATCTATCCATCCTTCAATGCTTCTTATTTCGAAAGTTGAATATATAAAGAGTATCAAGAGGAAGAGGGAAAAAAACTATTGCCCGTAACATGGTGAAGTAGGACACGGAAGAGGAAACCGGAGCGTGGGCTGGGAGGGAGAGAGAGAGAGATTTATCTGCCTATTCCAATAACTTTTACTCCTTCACTGAAACGCTCACGAATTTCTGATCGCTGCATATTTCTCATTCTGTAGTTATATTGGCTATGGATTTCCTTTGCTGAGTCGTTTTTCGCACATTAATGAAAGCAAAATCTAGTCTTTAATCGTACGCAAATTACTGAATAACATTATCCGATTTAGGTGAACTTTAGATAGACAAATAGATTGGAGGATATTTTGACAGATACACCGATAGACAGATTGATAGATAGATATGCCGTGTCCAAGGTGGAAAAGGAAACACGAAATATCTGAACGCATTAAAATATTCGCATCTTCACGTGGGGGCAGCATATACAGGTTATTTTTTCCTTTATTCCGAGCTAAAATTAACTATCTCACATTTCCTGCATCGATGAAAGACCAAACTCTTAACATGCACTTTTATAACAAATGATAATCTCCCCCCCCAAAAAAAAAAAAAAATCGCTAAGTACCGGCTCAATATGAAAGCGTTCCCATGAATAAATAATTACACATGGAGGTTCCCACTGACATGAAAGTAAAAAAGCTGAAAGGTATTTTTTCCACGCGCTCGAGCTGCTTAGCTGCCAAATTTAGTGACAGAGAGAGAGAAAGTTTTATATATTAAAGATCAGTTTTAAATCATTTCAGAGAACACCGCATTTCATTTGATAATAAGAAGCGGAAATTACCTATGATCTTGGCATAACTATATTCTGGCTACACTCTTAAGCTTCTAGTAGCTTTCTCTGTCATAATCTAGACAAAGCTAAAATTCACTGTACTGTATAAGGCTTCGTCCACATTGTCCATTAAAATCTTATATGGAATACTTTATTTAGTTATCTCTGCAGGTACTGGGATAGCAGTGATGAATTTAATATATTCCTTCGGGCCATGACACGGGGTATGTATTTCTCCTAACTGTCTTTCATGGAGCACTGTACGACTGTGGTGTGTCCGCCATATTGAAGGTATCGATAAAAGTAACACATGTATTCTATATTACACCTGCGAGTTAAGGTGGGAGCTCCAGGCTAGACCACGGAAACCCAGAATTTTTATGGGAAGGCGACCTGTTTTCACTCCTGATGGCACTATATAACTGTAAACCTTTCAGCCACCTCTTTAGAATTCTAACTGAAAAAAAAAAAAAACTCACGACATTCCACCTGACTTTCCAATTCCGACCACCAGACAACGAGAAGGATAAAGTACATAATTTTTCAGTCTTCATCCTCTGACCCTGCTCCACCAACAGACTAATTCAACGACAACATTCCTGAACACCCAGCTTTATGTAAACAGTCTTGCCTGCTCTTCCTTCTTGTTTGTTTTCTCTTATCTCCCACTCCCCTTCCTCGATTATGTTTGTCAACAACCCGTGTTATTGTCTGGGTATTCCCCTCTCCTCGTTCGTCCACTCTTCCTCTTTATCTTGCCCTCAAACCTCCTGTCTGTCTTATCTCACTCTTCCTGTCTCTCCTCACGCTGCCTGCCTCCACCCTGTCTTCCTCCACTTTACCTGCCAAGTCTCATATTGTGTGCCTGCCTGCCTGCTCTCACCCTGTCTTCCCTCACCCTTTCCTTTCTCCTAAGACCCTGCCAGTCTGTCTGCCTACTTTCACCCTGTTTTCTCTCACCCTGCATGCTCTGTCGCCCCTTACTCTGCCTTTCTCCCCTCACCCCGCCTGCCCTCTCTCACCCTGTCTTCCCTCACCGTGTCTAGCTCCCCTCATCCTCACAGGGCTGGTGTCACGATAAACGAATTAGCGCGAGACTGGAACATGGACTCTACAATTTATACCTCTCACTTCATAATCCGGAGCCAGTGTCCACCAACACATAATTCATTTCCCTCTTTAATAAAACCCTAATCCTGAACCTTCCACGCCAATGACGTGTTTTATTTAGTTATTGCTTGCTGCCCCCAGACGATATTGCTCAGATTAGGGGGGTCTCTTGGAGTGAAGGTGTAAATGAAGGCTATGGCTAACCTCTCCTGTTAGAAAAGTCTCTCTACGACTGAACAGGAGTCTCTGGAAACAGCAAGAATAATGCGTCATCTGAAGGGGTTAAGCTGCTAAACGCGAAGAATTACTTGGGCACTTTGGAGCAAACATGAGAAAGGAACAGTTTTAAAAAGACGTGAATAGTGGAAAAGGGACCTGAACGAAATGCTTCCCCTGGGAGAAAAAAAAAATCATGCTTTTTTCTTCATTTTTTTTTTTCAAACGAGCCAGGCTTGGTCAACACGCTCAGGTCCAGGCTACAGGGAAGGTCGTGGAGTCGCCTTACTTCACACAATATATTTTAAGCCACAACCACAAAAGTAATATGTGTGTGTGTGTGTGTGTGTGTGTGTGTGTGTAACTCACCGGGTCGGTCGGGATCACTTGATGGTCGTGATCGTCAGCTTTTACCCTCCCGGAAGGGAGCTGAGAGCTCATATAGTCCGATCTATGGGCAAGGCTGTGACCTTCACACACGCACACACCCATCCCCTTGCTCAAGGGGGACAGTAATCACCCACTTCGTCAGTGAAACTGGCGGGTCTTGAAGTTTGAATTTTAGACGTGTATGACAACGAAACAGAAATTTAAGTCCAGATATTATATATTTCCATTACTTTTCACTCTTCTTGAACTCTCGAGACCACCTGGAACACTTCAAATCGCTCCCATGGGTGTTCAGGCGAGACATTTAGACCGATTAAGACTAATTCAAAGCAGACTCAGACCCAGACGGACACCCAGACCCGGATCCAGACGACGACACAACGACGACGAAGACGATGATAAAAAATGAAATCTGATCCTCGTACTGGCCAATCCCAACTAAATCCAAGTTTGACCAATGAGTATATAACGAACCGACCACTGCCGATGGGTTCCATTACACGGTGGTAGGAAACAGGAGAAACAAATCAGCGGATGCAATGTGAATGCAATGATGCCCTGCCGGGAGATTACTGCCAATATATGAGTGCCGCAGCTATAAGTGAAAAGCTCTACGTCTGCACACGGGCTTCACATCAGAGGGACTTGCATATCTCCAACCTAGTGTGGTAGTCTTATGAGACCGAACAAACATTATGAAAATTTTACAAGAATATTCTGTGTCTGTAAACAGGGGAGTGCATTAATGAAGTCGTACGTCACAGAATACTGCAATGACAAACACATCGAGGTACATGAGAAGGAAATGTGAACAAGTAACCATGTAAATGACGAGACACTCACTATCCCACACAGTAATGTATAAACTTAGGTATAGGAGCTCAACTGACTGCAGCAGCCAGCACAGAGTTTATAATGTGGGGTAAGGAAGCAAATATTGTCCTCATATAAGGAGACTCAAGCTTTCAGTCTATTAATCTTAATATCTTTGTAAGTAAAACGTGAAGAAAAGATTTAATAATTTTTTGCTAAAATTACCATCTAAATTGGTTCAAAGACAGTAATCTTGAATTCTTAAGTGTGGACGACGGGATGTCAGGGTCTGTTATGTCATACTTCATCATATAAAAACACAAGCAGACGCCCTTACCATTAGCGTTCATTACTAAGACACTAAATTCTCACTTGATAAGGAGAGTTTCAGTATTAGGTCTATCATCACCATCCTAACATCCTTTTGCCAGTAATACACGAGAACGAAGGGATTCAGAAATATGAGAGGGATGATACAAAAGTTTTAAAACTAGCAACAACATACCCTTTAAAACTGGTCAGACTCATATGCACATACACAGCAATATAATTCATACGTGAAATGAGCTATTTCTGTATATATGAAAGCAATACATACCCAATGGAACAGTCTGACTGAAAATGTATTTCAAAGGCCAACACAAATTGCACAAAATGAGGGAACATCAAGGCGTCAGTTTCATCTCAATCGCCTAAATCACCATCATGTCCCCGCCACTCACTGCCATCACGGGCACAACTCCCTCTCATCACTGACACCGGTATTCATCTCTGTATTTTATGTGGATATTTCATGCGGTCTATCCTTCTGTTCAAATACGAATCTGTGAACTTTAATAGTTAACCGTCTGTATGGCTGGCTTTTTATTTATTCATTTATTTATTTATTTTTGATAATATTTCTCCCTATTTTTATGACTCAAGCTCTTTGACCCAACAAGAGCGGGTGCGAAGCAATTATGTCCCATCAAAGCAACACCTTCTCCTCCCACGACACTCTACCGTCCCTCATGCACAGTGATCCTCTTCCCTGACCGTCTACCTGGATTTCGACCTTCATCTTCTTGTTCTCCCAGCAATCCCTCTCTCACAGATCCTGGTCAGTCCCTCACTCTCCCTTCGCCCCCATTCAGTGACATAACATTTCCATCACACCCACAGTGCCTTTTAGTCAAGCATGCCGTCCTCCATTTATCGACGTTACAACTCTTTCTTATCTAAATACTGCATACTTCATCTTACTAATTTCTTAAAAGTTGTTCATCTTTTACTAATGCAGTTCTGGCACAGTTTACAAATACGTATATAAGAACATAATAATATTGATATTGTCCTCTGCAAAACTAAACTGTGTGTGTGTGTGTGTGTGTGTGTGTGTGTGTGTGTGTGTGTGTGTGTGTGTGTGTGTGTGTCAGGAGGAGGAGGACGACGACGAGGAGGAAGAAGAAAAGAGGAGAAAGAGGAAAAAAAAAGTATCAAAGGAGGACGAAGGGGAGAAAAGGGACGAGAAATACAAGGAAGAGGAAAATGGAAAGAAAGAGGCGGGGTAAGAGGAGCAGGAGGCACAAGGGGAGAGGGCGGAGGAGGCGTGGAAGTGTGCTGGAAAAGTTTGGACTGGAGTTCCTGGGGAGGTTTGTTCTAACTTTATTTCAGCTTCATTACCAAGGATTATTTTTTCCTTGCATACTTTCGGGAATCAACTTTTTCTTTAACTACATCTGACTTGGAATAAAAACTACTTGTGGACAGGCGAAATATGTAAATAAATCAAGGAAGACGAGTTATTTATACCTGTAACATTCCTCAGCAGCTTTTTCCTCATTTCTTCAGTATAAAAATTCAACATGACAAGAAATTAGGTTAATAAATGCCTGAGAAACACCTGA
>JAGKTI010005351.1:26822-44322 GCA_018397915.1 Birgus latro | reverse complement strand
GGGTGGGTGGGAGGGATATATATAGGAGGGAAGGGAGGGATAGAAGGAATGAGATGGGAAGGGAGGGAAGGAAGATGCTTGGGAGTTAGGAGGGAAGACGTATGTGTGTGTGTGTGTGTGTGTGTGTGTGTGTGTGTGTGAGGGATAGAAGAAAGTTATTTGGGATGGACGAAGGTAAAGAAGAAAGTGAATCCATGTGGGGGGGAGACAGATGTATGTAAAGGGAGAAAAAAAAAACTTAGGTGGGGTAGGAGGGGAACCAGGTAGCAGTTTGTGGGAAGAGGATAGGGTGGGAGGAGAGGGAGAGGTAGGTGAGCGGGAGAGACATGAGAAGTGAGGATATATGAAGGAGCTACGGGTGATGGGATCGAGATGTGAAGGGAGGGGAGGACAGGTATGGGAGAAGAACGATATATAAAAGATGGGAGAGGGAGTGAGGTGTGGTGGGTGGGAGAATATTTGTGTGGGTGGAAAGGAGGAAAAAAATGGGAGGAACAGCAGACATGGTGGAAGAGAGGGAGGTTGAGATTGTGGGAGGGGAAGGCAGGAATGTGAGGGAGGGACGATAGCTAGGGTGGGAGAGAAGGTAGAGACATGGGAGGGAAAATGCGTGGTGGGAGGAGTGAGGAAAGGAGGTATGCAGGGAAGGAGAGAAAGGAGGTATATGGGAGGGAGAGGGCGGGGTGGGAGAGAGGGACGGTAGATTAGGAGGGGGGAGGGGAGGTTAGGGGGAGGGGAGGAGGCAACGACAATAGCACCCTATCACTCGTATTGTCTCTCCTTCACCCACTCCTCTCCTTCCCACTCCTGGCTCGTGGTGTGTGGTCTTTGTGTGTGTGTGTGTGAGGGGGAAGATGTTTTTAGTGTGTGTGTAAAGGGGAAGGTGTTTTTAGTGTGTGTTTTGTGATATATGAAATGTTTGGCTGTGGTGTATTGAGTGTATGGGTGTTAAGAGTGGTGTGTGTATGGGTGTTGGGTTGGTGTGTGCGTGTGTTTTCGGGCTGTGTGGTCCTTTGATGTGGAGCCGTGGTTCGTGTGTGGGCGTAGGTGGTGTGTGTGTGTGTGTGTGCCGAATGGATATCACCCATTTTATTTAATCTTGAATGCATTACCGTTTATTTGATAATGTCGTCGAAGAATCTAATTAACCTGTCACTCTTTGCTTGAACGTCCATACCGGGAACACAGTATGAGCGCCATTTGTTGCCTGAAAAGTTGAGCCTCGTGAATCGGCGAAGTGTGCCCGTGTGACGCCGGCTTTGCTTGTGATATTTGCCCCCAGGCTCAGAATTTATGAACAGCTTCCGTGAACATTTTCTTCCGTTTAGTCTCTCTCGCAGTTGGAAAGTTGTCCGATGATATTTGTTCATCGGTCTCAGTTTTAAATCGGGAGTCTTGAAAGTGCCGTCAAGTAGAAACCATGCCATCGTCGACTTTTCCCTTGAATCTTAAGAAAAAAAAATGGCGGCCTTCTGACCTCTTCTTGGGCAGCACTTGTTGATTTGATAAGTAGGCGTTATGGGTTGTGTATGAAGGTTAAATTTGGGTGAATATGAAGAAGATCTACCTTATATGCTTAACCTCCTCAGTCCAGTGACGTCATTTTCTGCTTCATGAGTAGCTTAATGGCTTAATAATGCAGGAATAGTCATGTGCAACTGGCGTGAGCGGGAGCTGTAAGGAGTATCAACGTATTTAAAGAAATGCTATGTACTAGATAAGTGTGGGAGCTTCTGGACCTCAATATGGGGCTTACACTAAAGTCGCTGAAATCTGTTGGAATGAAGAATTTCCTCTGCGATAAATGTTAGTGAGTGACAAATAAAGCCGCTTCTTGAGATACTTTCTCATCTAAAAATTGTATATTAGTAACTGAGATATAAAAAAAAGCGAGTAGTGAAGGAGTGGTTGCCCACCACCCGGTCAGTCGATGAAGTGTTTCCCTCAGCTGATGCGCTACATTAAGTGAGAAGCCAAAGGGTTCCCTGTACTCCAAGAAACTTTTTGTTGTGTTTATGTATTTAACCAAAAAATGGACACTTGGTGATCTGGTTGGTTAAGACGCCCTAACTGGATTTAATGTCCTAGCCTCAGGTCCCTACGCTCCTCATGGTGGATTACAGTATTGGATGGTTAATGGACGCAAAAAGTAAGAAGTAACAGATGGTAGTGAGTTGAAGGGATGGTAGACGTGACCCCCGCTTGGCGTGAGGCCACAGGTGTGTTTGTGTTCACTTGTGGTGGTGAAGGTGGCATTGATGAGGCTGAGACGGGTGTTTACTGAGCCACTTGACGCTGCGGATTTAGCCGGGCTTTTCCTGCCTCCCTTAACACCTCTCCCCCCAGGTGGCAAGGATTACACTTAACTGCCCTAATTGTACAGCTTTTAGTGTTAATTTTGTGAGAATCATAAATAAGTGAAACATTAATCATGGTTTTGATGATTGGCCAACTACGTTAATGGCTCATGGAAGGAAACTAACAACGACTTTGATAATATTCCTTCAAGAACATTATTGAGGATAAGGGAAGCAAGCTGACGTGTTTTGTCCCCAAGTTTAATTTTCTAGTTCCTCAGATGGTGAGGCTACAGGTAATTTGTAGATAGTCTACACCAGGCACATATTTAAGGAAAGGGACTTTATTACCCATTATTACCTGTCAATATGTACGTTATTTATCGTTATTTCTTCGTGTTACATCGCCTTCATCATTCGGTGTAGGGAGCATTTAGCCTTCTGATTGGTAGCAAAGTCTCCCTACCCCTCCTCACTTATTCACCCTGCATGGCTTGGGGGGAAGGGGGCTCTGCCAGTCAAGAGTGCCCTTTGCTGTGGTCTATAAAAAAATCAGGGTGATGATGATGATGAGGTTGGGAACATAACATAGCCGTATTTGTTGTGATACGTGGCGTTGATTCTGTAAAATTTTTGGCATCTCGTGAGTTCCTCCGTGATGCAGTTCGGTTCTGTGTCATTCTGTAGCTGCGAAAACCTGTCATTCTATAGCTGTGAAAACCTTTGTCAGTCTATAGCTGGATGCCTTAATCCTAGAGGGGGTGGCCACGGCCGGATCGCCTCGTTGACGTGTCCTCAGCCTTCAGGCGATAGTGTTACCCTCCTCACATTCGTATTCCTTTCCACTCTGTCCTTCCACCTGATCCTTGACCCCTCAAACATACCTTGTACTAATGAATCTGTTCGTTATTTTTATTCCCATACCAGGGTGTGAAAATTAACCGAACGATAAATATAGAGCTCTATAACCCCAACTTGTCCAGTATGCTGAGCGCCCTGGCCACCAGTGTCCTAATCAGCGCACATCACCGGATGCGAACCCCGGTGCTGCGATGGTCGTACAGTTGGCAGTGGGGTACGAGAAGGTGGAGGGGGGTGCGGTGCCGCCGACATTGAGTGGTGGAAAGCGTATCGCACTGCTTGCCTAGACTCACTCCACTTGCATTCAGTAACTCCTCGTGCGATTTTGCTTACAGTTGACGGGGTGAATACTAACAACCCTCTCACTGCTGTCGGTACACTTACGTATTTTAGGTACTTTATTGACGTGAAATATATCGTTCACATACTGTAGAATCTTAATTGACCTTTTCACGGCAATGGACACTGGTGGCTATTCAGGCTGCCACCAGACGATTTCGTTCAGCTGGGGAAAATCTTCGCAGTCAGAGAGTTAAGGAGGTCTGCTTGAATGAAAATACGATAAAGGGAGTAATGTTTATGCACAGTAATGTTTCTCTGTAAGGATGGAGAACAGAGTCCCTACTACTTCCAGGATGTAGAGACAATTATTTCTCTAGTACAGAAGGAAAATAATCACTGCTAACTCTAGGATATGTACAGTAATAGGCTGTGGTAAATATGGAAAATGGAGGCCGTACTAAGGTTGGAAAACAGAGCCTGTACCAGGATGGGAAATAGAGCCAGTTAAAAGGATGGAAAATAGCAAAATGTATAGCAGTTCTCAGGTAAGGATGGAAGATTAGAGCCTGTACAAACCCCAGGATGTATACGACAGTGGTGGTAATTGAGAGAGTGAGGGGGGGTTGGACAAAAAGGGGTAGGGAGGTAGGTAGGTAGGAGGGACGGGCAAAAAAAATGTGTGATAGGTGTACTCGCTCACTCCGGCAAAAAGCGATGCAGTTCCAAGGTTGTGTGTGTGTGTGTGCGTGTGTGTGTGTGTGTGTGCGCGCGCGCTTTTGTATCATTGCTGAAACAGATTGTAGTGAGGGTGGGGGTTAGGTGGTATGAGAGGAAGGGGAGAGGGGAGTAGGGGGATTTAGTTGTGCAGATAAAGGATTATATCATCATCATCATCATCCCTTATCCTCACCGTAAGAAATAGAAAATGAGAAAGCATAAAAGCGATGCACTGTCTTCATCCTGAGTGAAATGGGCCACAACTCATTCACACATTATTTAAGGGGGTGGAGTAGTGAAGGGGAGAGAGAAGGGGAAGAAAACGTGAGGGAGAGGAGGGGCGGTTGAGTAGGAGTGAAGGGGGGTGAAGGGAAGTGAAAGAGAAAGGGAGGGGGTGGGAGAGAGCTGAGGAGGGAGAAAGCGGTAATTGAGGAGAGGGAAGGAAGGGGAAGAGGGATTGCAGGGAAGAGGAATGAAGAAGGGGACGTCGAGGAGAGGGTGGCCAGGGGAATGAGGAAGGGGGAGATGGGGAAGGAAATGAAGAGGAAGGAGGAGAGAGGGGAAGAGAATGAGAAAGAGAGAGGAGGGAGAGGAAGGAGAAGGGAGAGAGAGAATAAGGGAGATATAATGGGAATTGGAAGAAGGAAAGACGGAGGGGGAGTGAGAGGAAAGGTGAGTGGCACGTGGCAAGGAGAGAGAGGGGGGGAGGGGGGAATGGTTAAGGTATGATAAAGTAAGGAGATTATCTGTACCACTGTCTTTCATTTCGCCAGCCGAATCCCAGAGTTCATCCAAAGTGGCCGCAAAAAAAGTGCCTCTAAGCTCCTCCATCACCACCTTTCTCCCTTTCCTCCAGTGAGTCCAAGGAGCCCGCCCTCATGTACAGCTACGGATATAAATACTTATCCACTTCATTGCGATAGATAACAAGACAGTGAGCAATGACTCTAGATCCCAACAGACTTTTAAGATTGTTGTGTCTGGGTTTAACTGTTTTTCGACTATGAGGTGAGAGATTTCTGTGCGCAACCTTGCAGTGGTGTTATACCCATTAACATGTTCAGGGCGAAAGGTTTCCCATTAGGTGAGCGATAGTGAGGATAAAAAAAAATTTGTTGACTTGCCCGAGCTTTGAAGGGTTTAATGGTGATTGTTTCTAATTCGCTTTGTCAAAAGGATCTCCCCTAAGTTGAGAAAAAAGATTTGCTGCTAGACAGGATACATTACAGTATTCCTATCTACTTAGATCTCATTATCTATCCGTGTACATCCATTTATATAGATAAATGGAGATGTTTTCCTTTGGCATGCCCTTCACGTGTACTTCAGGAGAATCATTCACTTACCTGCTAAGTTAATAAGGAGGCGCAACCCTTATTACGTGCGTCTTCATTCATAACATCCATCCATTCAGTTCCAGGGCTAAGGATTTGGAGCTCAACACGCATCATTCACCTTCAACTGCGTAGGGTTTCTCTGATAAAGTAGTCGGCAGGAGTTAAGTAGAACACACCACTGAATTCTACCATCGCATTCAGAGCATTATATGGTGTCTTTTTAGCTTCTTAACCCCTGTATTGCAGTGACGTAATTTTGTAGGGTTTACTAGCCACTTCCAAGCGATTTTATTCAGGTCGTGATAGACTTACGGACTGAGGGGTGAGAGAGAGCCTACATAAACATGTTCAGGCCTTGATGTCCCTCCTGAGTACTATATTATCGTTTGTTCATTAGCCAGAATATAAGGGGGGGAAAGCCACTGGAGTAAATTAGTACCCTGCAAGAATTCCTCACACAAAATAGAATCGGCTCGAGTTGGTGAAAGCATGGTCATCCCACTGTAGAGGTTAAACTGTTGTACCAAACCTTCAGTAGTGGTCACTCTGCTGTGTACTCTATTTCAGAAAGTTGAGCCCCTCACATTGTCTCCCTCCCCATTGCCAGTCCCCCCATCCCATAGTTCATCCACCGTGACCACCACGGGGGGGGGGGGGAAAAAAAAAAAAAAAACAATCCCATTTACTTTTTTTTTTTCAACCCTTTTTTTTTTTCCTCTCTCTTTTTTTTCCCTTCTTGTTCTACCATTCCCTTTTCCTTCCCTTCCTTCCTTCGTCCCTCCTTCTTTTCTCTCTCCTCATTCCTTCCATTCCTCCCTGTCTCTTTGCCATCCATCGTTCTTCCTTCCATCAGTTCCCTTTTCCCGTCCTCGCAGTCCCCCCCTCTGTCTCCCATCTCCCCTTCATTCATCCGTTCTTTTTCGTTTTCTCCCTCTTCTCCTACTCTCCCTCCCTCCTTCCCTCCCATCTTTCCATCCATCCATGCTTCCTTCCCAGTTAGCGTTGACGTGACGTGCCAGCGGTAAGCGGTACTGACATGCTTCCTGTCATCTCGGCTGTGCTGGGGAGGAGGAAGGAAATGGGGAGAAAGCTTTACGGTAGCGTGACCCTCCCTACACACGCCTCCCTGCTTAAGTCTAACCCCTCGTGACTGTTTGTTTTTTCTCTCCGCTGAAGAAAATACGACGTCTCATTGCCTTCAGTTTTGTAGTTTCTGGCAGCGAAATAGTTGATGAGAATTTTTAACCATCTGGCATTTAGAATCTGATAGTTTTAATTCCTTGGCTATTTGGGATTTCTCGCGGTTGATCAAGTTCATGTCACGTGACTGAAGGAATAAATTGATATCCTCCCGACAGGCATTATGAAGACAATTTTTCCCCTCTTTTCTTTTTTCGTGGCTTGTTAGGCTTGTGAGGTGAGCAGAGTATTTCAGAGGTTTGAGTAGTGAATGAATGTGTGCATGTTTGGTCCTTTTAGTGAATGGATGTACAGTATGAGTACTTGCGCAATTTTCTGTTCTTGCTCCAGGATCCCCCTCCCACTCCATTTGTGCGGGGGATAGATGATGATGGTGGTGGTGTGGTGTGGTGTGGTGGTAGTGATGATGGTGATGATGATTCTAACCTCTTCATAACGAGACGCCTCCCCTGAACTGATGTGAGGGAAGGATACAGGTGGGTGGAGGTGTGGGATAGGGGAGGGAGTGACACACACACCTGGGTCTGCCGACTGGTGACCTCGTCTGGTGTGGGGGGAAAGGGGAGGGGGGTGGGGTGGAGGAAGGGTGGATCTCCAGTCTTCCACCCGCCACTTACTGCCATGCACAAATACGCCTCCACTCTACTGTATCATGAGGAGCAACTGATTCTCCGATTTGTTCTCGGGGACAAAAGATCGCCTAATATTTCACCTCATTTGACTTTTCACTGTTCACTGCTGGCATATATTCCGAAACTGAGAGAGGCTTGATATTTTTTTAGGCGTATAGTTGAATTTCTTTGATATGTTGGGTCAGGGAGGAGTGTGATGTGCATTTCCCTAACTTTAAACGTAGACGCAGTGGACGAATGGGCGAACTTGCGTGCTTCTCTGATCTGTTGTGCACCCTCCAAGCCCAACTGTGGCTGAAGGCTAGTAATATTCATGGTTTTATACTGAAGAAGGCCCGATGTCCGGTGTTAAGGTGGTAAGTCGAAGCTTGGCAAGACTTGGAACAGTTTGCCATGTACGATTACTTACACAGCCTAGACATGTAAACTCAGTGGACTGCATGCCGAAATTGCCCTCCTGCAGTACACCATCCTCCTGTCGTGGGATAGGGAGGGAACTGAGGGATGTTTGTATAACCAGGTAGTGGAGCTGCATGGTTATGGGAACTGAGGGACGTTTGTATAACCAGGTAGAGGAGCTGCATGGTTATGGGAACTGAGGGACGTTTGTATAACCAGGTAGAGGAGCTGCATGGTTATGGGAACTGAGGGATGTTTGTATAACCAGGTAGAGGAGCTGCATGGTTAGGGGAACTGAGGGACGTTTGTATAACCAGGTAGAGGAGCTGCATGGTTATGGGAACTGAGGGACGTTTGTATAACCAAGTAGTGGACTGCATGGTTATATTGGGGTCCTTACATGAAGCCGTCCCTCCCACACCGTCGTTTAATGCGACTTCCTTCAGGCGCGAGTTGATGGGGTAGAAGTGGCCCAGAAGTGTACCGGATGAACCTCAGTCCTCGCAACATGGCACCTTAATCCCGTCAGTCCGGTGACACATTTATGTACTTTGGTCTTGCTTTTTACAGACTGTTTATTTTAATTCGGAAAAGCCTTTGGTACTTAAGAGCTAATGAACGCCATATCTGTACATTCCATTAAGAAAATTCTACCTATCGCCGAAAAAAAAACAGGTCTAGGGATTTAAAAAAATAAATAAATCACATTGGCATGCTGAATAATACTTCATAAAGTTCATAGATTATTAAAATATATATGTTTTAAACGTGGTAGCAATAATTTAATCATTCACTGTTATTGGGGATTTCCCGTGTTGCGCGAGTTTAGGTTCACTTTGTATGTAAACAGCTATCTTCAAAAATCTCGTCATTGATTTTTTGCGTTTCTACTTTATACAGGTTTTATGGAAGAGGAACGACTGCATTAGTGTTGTGTGGCAGGTGTGCATAATTACACGATACTAGGTGGAACAGGTGTTGCTATAAAGACTGATGTGTAGGACTGAGGGAGAATGCAGAAGTGCCATTGGGGTGCCATAGGTCTTGAAGTATCCAGGTCAACGTCCTTCTTGAGGTGTCAGTGCTGAGTCAAGTAGCAGCCGATTGCCCTCCCCCACAACTGATTGCTGGAAGGAGGGCGTTGAGGGTGAACTGGATCTGCCTGGTGAGCTGATGGAAGGACTGAAGCTCGGTTGACTCTTGAGACGAGCCAGTTTGAGAGAGAGAGAGAGAATGACTAAGTAGTAGAGGTGGAGGGAAGGCAGGGGGAGAAAGGCGGAGGGGAGGGTGGAGCAGGGTGAGGCAGGAGGAGGAGGGTGGACTGAAAGCATGAGTGAGACAGACCAAGGGAGGGTGAGGGGTAGGGAGGAAGGGCGAGGCGGGTGGACGGGAATGAGAACTGGAGGGAGGATAGGACGTCGGGTCGGGAGAAGCATTGTAAGATGAACGAGAGGAAGAAAATAAGAGGAAGGGAGGCATGAGGAGGGATTTAGGTAGGAGTGAGACGAGGGAAGGAGTGAGGCAGAGAGGCAAGAAACAGAGACAGTGGGGGTTGGGTAAAGAGGCAAAGATACAGATTGTTGGTCAGAGGTAAGGAGTTAGGTAAGAGTGAGGCAGGAGGAAAGAGATAAACAGAGACATGAGGCAAACAGAAATTGCGACAGGGAAGGTGCGGTAGCGACAGAGTGAGGTAAAGAGACATTGAGATAATGAGGATATGAGGGAGATACAAAGTGTGGTGGAGACACAGAGACTGAGAGAGACAGGCAGGCAGGTAGGATGAGTCGGAGAGACAGTGAGATAGGCACGCAGGGTGAGGCAGACATATTGAGATAGTGTGTGTGGCGGGGTGAGGAGGGAAATATAGCGAGGCAGAGAAACAGTGAGGCAGGGCGGGCGAGGCAGAGAAACAGTGAGGCAGGGCGGGCGAGGCAAAGAGGCTGCTCCCCGGCAACGCAGCTCAGGCAGCACAATATCCTGGTTAGTGACACCCCCCGCCCTTCCCCTCGACCCACCCCTCTCCCCTCGTTCCCCCACCCTTCCTCCACCCGCACACCTCTTTATTCCACCCGCACACCACTTTCCTCCACCCTTCTTTCCACCGGTACCACCCCTCCTCCTTCTCCAACCTACATCACCCCACCTTTCACTCCCTTACCCATTTACACCCTCACCACTTCCCCCTGCCTTCCCTTCCTCCACTTTTCCACCTTCACTCCACCTTCCCATCCACTCATACTACTATGATCCCCTTGTACATATTAAGTCCCCCCCAGAACTTTTAGTAATCTTACCACCACCTCACACCTTTGCTAATTCTCTCTCTCTCTCTCTCTCTCTCAAGGTTAGGGTATTCAAAGACCATTATATACCAGTTCTAGATCTATTACAATACAGTATCTACATCTTCGTCATATGTACAGTAATATTTGGTTTAAGCACAGTTCTAAAAATTACACATCACCCCAGTCTTTAAAAACAACAACACAGTCACCCCAGTCTTTAAAAATACTCTTCAACTCAGTATACACATCTACATATAGAACAGTGATAAAAACAACTAGTGACTCCCGGGATCGTATTGTAAGCGGCTTTGGTAATTCCGTAACACATCCTCCATAGCGAATTATTCTGAACAGTACACCTCGGTATATTGTGTTATTGAATGAAATGATACCGATATTTAGGCGACGTAAAGAACAGACAAGAGGATGTTTGGGTGTAGCGTGCATAATAAATCGGTAAGGAAGAGTTGTCACGAATCCTCTGCCACCTAAAATACTCCCCATATTCTCACCAAAAGGGGCTTGTCACCCAAAAAGTGGTAGAAATCGACTGAAAATGTGTGGATATTAAAAACTCTTACTATACCCTTTCAGTACGATGGCGCCTTTTTTTTTTTTTCCGTGAGGCGATTGTATTCTTATTATTAGGATTGTATTCTCTTTATCACCTTTGTTTTCTCTACCGTCATAAGGTTGGATTCAGCACGGAAGATACCGGTACTTATAATTGAAGGAGTTAAATACAGCCTTCCCTTGCCCCTCCACTACCAGGCCATTCTTCATAAACTAAAATCATGTGGCTTTAGTTAGGATGCAAGAACGAAATACAAAAGACGTCATCGTAAGGAAGGAGTAAAGTGCAGCAAAAGGAAATAGCATCACGTCCCTTGATTTTTTTTTTTTTTACAGCAGTTCCGCACTACATAACCTCAAAATCCATCACCTATACTTTCAGAATATGATTTAACCCTTCAGCACAATGACCAGTTTGATATTTTATTCCAGCTACTGACAGATGATATTTTGCTTAAGAGAGAACCTTCCCTCGTGATAAAAGGGTTAATTGGGGTTATAATTTTTTTACTTTCTAATAGCCTCCTTGAACCACAGAAAATCATCCGCAGGTAGAATTAAAATCTGTAATCGTACTGAAGGATTATAAAGGGAGTTCTGTGCTATTCTCTTCGGCTGTACAATTCACACCACAGAATGGGCCAAGAATTAGGACACACTTAAGTATCTGGACATGTTTCAGCCTGTCACCCTCTGCTTTCATCTGCTGATTTTGCCACATAATAATCGACAAACCACCATACTGGCTACCTAGTTGGGAGGACTGAATGCGAGCGCTTCAGTTTACGAGTGGCTTCTGCGTACACATGTGCTTCGTATCTCATCAGTGACATGCACTGGTTTCAGAATCTGTGGTTTCGTGTTTAAGTATTTACGTTTCAGTCTTTGGTCGCTGTGGTTGTGTTTCAAGCAGTAGCCATGTGTATTCTTTCTCCCATTCTATCATCCCTCCTGATGCCATTATAAATATTACGTTTCTCTGATAATCCAAGGCTTAGCATGTCCTGAACTTTGACCCATGCTGTATTGATGATTTCGTTAAATTCTAACTGGGGTGCTTATTCCCATCCCTCGCCTACAAATCCTGGAGCCCAGAATGATATGTATAAAAACTGTGAAGGCAAACATTCCTAGGATATGTTTATGAGGAATGGACGATCACACAGCTGTACAGAGGGATAAAAATAGGACATTTGTAATATCAAATATAGTCCGTTATATTGTTTACAAAATGTCCCTGTTTGTCTGCATTTCCCCCTAGAGAAGAGACCCATACAGATGTGTTGTCATAATACAGACATTCACTATGAGCACCCATAACTCACTGAAATCCATATCATTAAAAAAACAACGATTATATGATCAGTTTCACAAAACGGGACTCAACTTGTAGTCAGTTCATCAAGGCATCTGACATGTTTCATCGTTGTAAATGCTTGCACATTTGAGCCTGGTCAGTTGCATTATTTAAACAAAAGCTAACCCAAGATTCATTAGTGAACGTAGGGATAACAGGAGCAATTTTAATGTGAGCACAGTTATAAGTTCATCAGTATTAATTATAGTAAGATACTTGCACAGTTCCACAATCCCTCAGAAAAGAAGGCACTGTGTTGCGGCACTGATTGCGTTTCACTGAGTCACTGTTTATACAAAATCAAGGCTTATATGGATATACAGTATCAAATCATACATACAGATATTGTGTTTAACTCATTCCTCACCGTACCTGTAAGCTAATCGTAGGTCTATATTATCCATTCCCTATCTGTCATCAAAATATCTGATCCCATGGGAGGCAGCAGCAGCAGCAGGTGTTGGTGCACCCAGAGATCTAGTTAGGTGTTCCATCTTAAGTATTGAGGATGTTTCAGGCAAAGGTCCAGTTTCCTTCAGTGGAGAGTTACCGGTGGCTCGTCCCCCACCAGCAGAATTTTTCCTATGACTCTTTGATGTAGTATTTGTAACATTAGTGGCACTGGATGTTGATGGAACAGACTTTGATACATTATTATTGTTACGTGCCTCAGACTGATGCGGCAGAAATGAGGGGTTTGGAATCTGTCGAACTGAGGCATTGGCTGGTGATTTGGCAACAGCAATCCTGTTGTTTGAGGCTGGTCGCTTGGTGATGGACACTGTATTTGTGTTGGTAGAACCGGATTTTGTTGATCCATACGTACTTTTTCCTGTCCCAGTGTTCGAGGTAGGAGTGGAGGTGGAAATTGAGGCATTTGGAAGTTTTGTGATAGTAACTTCAGGTGTGGGTGATGATATGGTTGTAACACAGGAAGACTCTGATGAGCGAGAAGTTTTGGAAGGGGATTTGGAGGAGTGGGAGCCTGTAGTTTTTGTGCTGGTATTATTACCGGCGTTTGATGTATGAGACCGTCCATTAGTTATCGCACTGTGAGGAGCAGCCTTGCATGTGGGTGAAAGGTCTATTGGAGCAGGCTCAGGTGCCCGAGGGAGTGTCTCTGCAGCCTTTACCATGGCAGCTAGATTAAATTCACGAATGCATGCAGCTGTTTGACTTAATGTGATAAGGTTCCTCATTGCTGCAACATCAGTAAGAGCAGCAGAAGGATCACCACCATAGGCAGTAGCAGTAGCCACATATGCTGCTGCAGCTAGAGCTGGTGACATGAGTCCACTGGCCATGTTGCTGGCATAGCTTGAAGCATCTGGAGCTGCTTGAGTTGTTCCCATCTGTGTTGTAACAATGTTAGAGGTGGTGGAAGTGTTGACTGCAACTGTTGATGATGCGCTTGTCCGGTTCTGTAGCTGCCTGTTAGCAAGGGTCTGTGCAATACTCAAGATGGTTGACGAGTTGGAGGCAGAGCGCCCACGACCAGGAGACTTTGGCGAAACCTTTGTTGCTGTTGATGAAGGAGGGTTTGTGGAAGGAGTTTTGGCACAAGTACTGTTGGCTGGTGGTCTCCCTCGGCCATGGGAATTAGTATTTGGCGTGCCCAGTTTTGGTCCTGGTTTCCCATTAGAGACGTTAGTGTTGCTGCTGCTAGATCCAGCAGTTGTGTTTGAAGGAGGAGCAGATACTGAAGGTGATGATGACTCTCGGTGTATAGGTGTAATGGTCATTGAGGAAACTAATGAAGTTGATGAAGCCCTTGGTGATGTTCTTGATGATGATGATGTTGCTGCAGTGCTTGATGGTGGCTGTGTGCTGTGAGGATGAGGTGTGGCATTGCCTTCCTGTCGATGTGGTGCTGGGCTGCTTGGTGGGCGGTGTGGTGCTGGACTCCCAGGTGGACGGTGAGATGCAGGTGTACTTGACTGTCTATGAGCTGCCGGACTGTTGGGTGGTCGATTAGGTGGAGGATTGTTAGATTGCCGGTGAGGTGATGGACTACCAGGTGTTCGATGAGGTGCTGGACTGCTAGGTGTTCGATGAGGTGCTGGACTGCTAGGTGTTCGATGAGGTGCTGGACTGCTAGGTGTTCGATGAGGGGCCGGACTGCTTGGTGGCCGATGGGGTGCTGGACTGCTGGGTGGCCTGTGAGGGGCTGGACTGCTAGGTGGTCGATTGGGGAGGGGATTGCTAGGTGGACGAGGAGGGGGAGGATTGTTAGGAGTCTGAAGAGGCGTAGGACTTCCAGATGCCCGGTGAGGTGCAGGACTTCCGGGTGGCCGAAGGGGTGCCGGAGTGCTGGCGGGTCGAGGGGGTGGTCGATGGGGTGCTGGGCTGCCTGGAGGCCGAGAGGCCAGGGGGCTTAATCTTTGTGAAGTTGAAGAAGTTACTGGCATTCGTTGTGCTACCATACCCTGATTTTTGGGAGCTGGAGGCCTCTGTGCAAGATTACCTAACTGTGAATTCTGTGAAGAATGAGAACATGTTGGTCGTTGTGTTACTTTAGCCGTCTGGCTATGCTGTGCCACTTGACTGCTAGGCTGCTGATTACCCTGTGAATGTGGACAACCCTGATTAGGCTTCTGATTGACATGTAAGCCAGAGGGTGTCTGACTGGTTTGAGTTGATGATGCTCGTTGATTAACCAGTGATGCTGGAGGGCGTTGTTGCGGTGCATTGCCGGGATGCCTTTGTGGAAGTTGGTTGGATGCTGGGCGTTGCATTGCTTGAAGAGGAGGTCTTGGAGCAGACTGGGTACCTGGACGCTGAGCAACTGTTATACTTTGCATGTACTGGTTGGTCAGCGTCTCTGAAGACTGCTGTACAGTGTGTGCGCTTTGGCTACTTGTGGTAGTTTTGGACCCTTGGCTAATTGGGGTATTGGTTTGTACTGGAGATGCACTGCTTGCAGTGAACTGTGGAACTGAACTCTGAGTTCCTTGTACTGTTACTGGCACTTTGTGGACAGTGTTAGTAGTCTGAGGTAATTTTGTTCCCTCCTTTGCATCCGTTGCTTGACCTGCATCCATAAGAACTTCACTTGTCCTCTTCAGGGGTCCTTTTGCGGCTCCCACTTTTCCAGAATGAGCATTTATGTTGCTTAGACCACTCTGCACACCGAGACTTGTGCAGACTGTCTGGCTTCCTCTTCCAGTCATATTTCCGGGGGGAATTTTCTTAGTAGCTGTTAAGAGTGGCCGTGTGTGTCTGATGTCTCCTAGCCGAGCACCTGGAGGTCTCATATTGGCAGCCTGAATACGAGAAGCATTCGTAGGTCGACCTAATCTTGGCTTTGTGGGAATGATTGGATGTAGCATTTTGTTGGTGGGAGGAGCGGGAATGTGCATGGGCTTCAGTCCACTCTCTGCTAGGCCATTCATTAATGGCTGAGGTATTTGCAGTTTTACATTGGCTGCTGGAGAAGTACCAATATTGGGTTGAGTTGCATTATTAGATACAGTTACTGATACACCTTTAGCAGGTGGTCCTCCTGGAATATGAACTATGGAACTAACAGGGACAGGATTAACTGGAGGGGAAGGGATGTGCGTGAGTGCAACCCGTGGGGTGGTAGTTGCTGGTGTGGTAGTGGTTAAAGCTGTTCGCCCTCTGGAAGGTGCAGGACCAGAGAGCTGCACAGCACCACTGTTCATGGCAGCAACACTTGTGAAAGAGGTGTTGGGGAGGGACTGAATTACAGGTGTACTTACTGTCATCGCACCAGATGAACATGGTTTGCTGAAAGACACACTGTTACTGCTGGGAACTGGTAGCTGTTTATCAGGCTCACATTTCCCAACTTTCTCATCACAGGAATCCGTACCTTTGTCACTGGATGGCGCTCCAGTTTGACCTTTTAAGTACTCTTTACCGTGGTCTTTCACTAGACTTACAGGAACACTAGGCTTCACCTTCTCTTCAGATGGAATAGTCTGTATCCGTGGTACTTTGGGCAGGGGAGCATCAGGGTCTGGTGGAGCCAAGGCTCGTGCTCCATTTAGCCTAACCCTCTTGCGAGACTGCTGTGTTGTGGTGACAGTGTACATTAAACGAAGAGGAGCATCTTCTGTCCACTTGTACATGTACACCACATCAAGCAAAGTCAGCTCACCCACCAGGCAGTCACCACCATGCATGATATCAACCTATGGATTGAAAATTCATTCTACTCAGTAAGCACTAATGCACCACATACTGTACTTCATATTGAAAATGCTGAAAATCATTACAGCTTGAATGAGCACTGTTTAAGCTAGTAATGTATAAGAAAAATATTAATGATCAGAACTTACCCTGTGTGTCTGAGGTGCAAGGCTGTACTTGAGTCTGATGAACTTCTCCAGGTGGGACACTTGCACGGCAGCTGGACATCTCAGGTACCGCTTATGTACCACCTAAGATGAAAAATATAGGTATACAGTATTTGGTTACAATTAGGACACTACATGCGGAAGAGTTTTTTTACATGGTGATATAAACCTTACAATTGTACAGACACTTGGCAGTTTTGCTGTCACTCGGCAAGAAAGTGGATTTATTACAATACTCACCTTAACGCCATTGACTTCTTCAGCCTCCTCCTCCTTCACCCCATCCTTAACCTCAGCCACCCGATCCTTCTCCTCCTGCCCTCCCTGCTTCTGCTTCTCCTGCTGGCTGTTGTTAACCTTGAGTGGCTTTATGGCATGGGAGTGAAGGTAGGGGACGATGTTGGGCGGGGCAGTGGCCAGATATTCCAGGGAGAGGGAAATCTGAGGAAAAGTATGAGATGAAAGGTTTTAGCCAGTTTTTACTATGATCAAGTCTTCATAGCAGTAAATTATAAACCAATTTTTTGTTTAGTTGTATTCACTCTGGTTTGACTGGAAAGTGTTGACAGCTGCACGAGTGTAGATAAAACTACGAAGTAATGTTGACTATGGTGGGTTATGAACAGTGTGTGGTGGCTGGATGAGATAAAATAATTGACCAATTTTGTCCGGTTTAGTTGCAAGGCGTATTATTAGTGGTGTGAGTGTAGGTACAAATATTAAATTATATTCACTGGTTTAGCAGTGAGGAGTTTACAGGCTATTATGAGTGTGAATTAAATTTTACACAGATTTATTATGCAGTTTAAGCCGCGTATTTGATTAAGTTACATACCTGGTCGTCCACATGAAAGAAGTGGCGTCTCTCTCTCAGGCTCTGCTCAGTCCTGTCTCCCCCTAAAGAAGAGAGAAGATGCTGAATAATGAACTAATGGTATCAGGAATACTATGAAAAGTAAAGGGATGGTATTGAAAGAGAGAGAGAGAGAGGGGGGGGGGGAGAGCAGAAAAAACATATCACACGGAAGGACATATAAGGAGGACGTTATAATTACGAAACATTAAACCAACTTGCAAGTCACAGTAATACAAGTTCGCCTTCAGTCACTGCTCTACGAATGAAGAAGTTCTGTTAGTTACTCCATGATCGGGCAGGTCAGACTCGCACACACAGTTGACTTCCCTTTGTCCCTATTCACTCAGTATGAATTTCGAGGGTAAGAGACAATGGGAACTTG
>JAGKTI010005351.1:10584-20887 GCA_018397915.1 Birgus latro | reverse complement strand
AGTGAGAGTGATGGGAGAGGACAGGGGGCTGAAAGGGAGGGTGTGGGGGAGGGTTAAATATGAGTGAGAGTGAAAGTGATAGGGGAAAGAGGAAGTAGAAAGAAAGAAGGAGTGAAGGGGTAAAGAAAGGTTGGGAGTTTGTGCAGATGAAGGAACGAAGGAGAGAGAGAGAGGGGGGGGGGGTGCGGCTGGAAAAGGGACCATATACGAGGACTGCTACCGCCTGGATTGAGGGTTAGTCTTAATGGACAGGTGATGAAAAGAAAAGAAGGGAAAAACGAGTGAAGAAAAAAGGGAACAGAAAAACCATGTAGGATATTCTGTAGATACCGTATACAAATTAGACTGAGTACAGGACTTCAGGGTACGCGTAAGGTTCATCATCATCATCTTTACGGTTAGGCACCGAACTTAAGTTTGTATATAGTTATTAATGTTACTATCAGGTTGACTGCGTAAGTGAATGCCGTATTGTTATAGTGATGTCACACACACACACACACACACACACACACACACACACACACACACACGGTGATTGATGGGCTTGGAGAATTGGCCTAACATTTGTACCAAGAGATGAAGAAGAAATGTACATCAGGGAAGGCGGTTTGGATTGCCGGGGGGATACGTGGGTGGTGACCAATAGTGACATCTTCATTATATTTCCTTAGCGTCAGACGATTTTTTTTCAGAAGGTGTCTATTGTATTAGCCCATTTAGTTTTATCCCAGCTAGATGATTTTCCGAGACTCGTCGTAGTGAAGATTTTGAAATAATGAAAACGAAGCATCTGTAAGTAGTCCAGCTCAGCCCAGTCATATCATTTGCAAACACTTATGACTCGAATGTTGTCTTGGGAAGTGAGTCATGCACGTTTATACAACACTTGTCCAGCGGGTCGGTAAATTGTCTGTAATCAAACCAATCTCATTCAGTTCGGCTACATAATTATATCAATTTTCTTACTACCTTCAACTTTGGAAAGATCCCTCGTAGCTGGTGAAGGTGTCAACGAAGGATATATCTTGCCCCTCCAGTTTTAAAAGTATCTCGTAAGTTGAATAAAGTCGACAAGAGGTAGTAAAAATAGTAATGTGTAATCGTAGTGAGGACGTCAACGTAGCGAACTGTACACCTTGATCAGTTTCACATCATTCCATCTACGGCATCTATATGTAGCCAGACACCTCAGTCCCTCGGGGTGGACACTGACGAATCACCTTCCTATCGCCATGTTCTTTGCAGTCAGGCTGTCCATTCTCCGACTCGCATCTTCCTCCATCATAAACGTCTCCATCTCATCCATAGTTTCCCTCTTCCTTCCTGGAATACCTTTACATCTCATCCTCGGTCTCTTGCTCTCTCCACCCTTCCACCTCACTAATGTACTCTCTTCTAGTCAGTTTCTCATGCTCCATTCTTTCTAGCACTCATACAGTTTCAAGACACCTCACAACCCAACTCGAATGAATAATAAAGTGAAATATTTGACAGAACACAATGCATTTCTTGACGATACTTAACTGCCATGGAAATCTGTGTATCGTAGAATTTGGCCAAGATCCTTTATGAATACGGCCGCTAAGCTGCTGTTGGTATGAAGTGTGTTATTGTCCTTTACACCTGCCCATTTCCATGCAGTCAGCTCAGTGCCCCCCCTTCCTCCCCCCACCCCCGGGAAAAAAAAAAACTGTAGCGTCATTTTTACCTGTAAGATTATCCGCCACAGTTTTTAGTTTCAGTTCGATGTATGATGATGATAAGTTTACCTCTCCCAGATCACCCACGCTTTCAGACAGGTAAGCTGTTATTAAATTAGCCTACCATGTCAGCTCAAAATAAGTAATTAAGTTGCGCACATCTTTACCAGTATGGATTCCAAAACCAGTTCTCCCAAAGCACAATGTCTGCTAATGTGGTCTTTGGTCATTTACACCTGTCATTACCTGCAGTTACAGTCAGTTCATTATCACCAGTTAACACCTTAGTCAGTTGATTATCACCAATTATCACCTTACAATCAGTTCATTATCACCAGTTAACACTTCGCAGTCAGTTCATTGTTACTAGTTAACACCTTATAATCAGTTTTTTTATCACCTGTTAACACCTTACAGCCAGTTTATCATCACCAGTTAACACCTTATTCAGTTCATTATCACCAGTTAACACCGTATAATCAGCTTACCACCAGTTAACACTTTACAGACAGTTCATAATCACCAGTTAACACCTTACAATCATTTAACTATCACCTGTTAACACTTTCAGTACGATGACGTCTTATTTTATTCTTGCTTCCTCCAGGCTTAGCTTTAGAGACTGACTGGGAAGGTTACACACACCCTCTTCATTATAACATCTATTTAAGAGGCCTTCCGTAAGATAGACCGTCTAAAATAAAAATACTGAGGGAGCGAACCCCTTCCTTTCGGTGAGATCATTTTCATTTTAATCACGCTGCCACCAGACGATTACCTGCAATTAAGAGAGTCCCAGGTAGAGAGGAAGGTAAGGAAGGCTAGTATCTAAGACCTATCGTTCAAAGCGTCTCTCCATAGCTAAATTATATCGTCTAATGTAACCAGAATAACAGAATACCAGCACAACAGAAGGGGTTCACAATTCGGTGCATAGTGAGGAAGTGGAAGACAGAGGTTGGCAAAATGTCCCACTGTGTCTGCTTCACGTGTTGGGCATGTCTATCACTTTTGTTCTGGTGCATCATAGACATATCTGGGACAAAGAAACATATCTCTGCCAAGCCTCTCTTGTCTCAGGAATAGTAGCCAGCAGAGGAACGTAAGGAGTAGAATACCAGCAAAGGAACGCGAGGAGTAGAATAGGTGAAATAGCAGGTAAACTTCTGACCCCCCCCTCTGCTAAGAAGTAAGAGCTAACAGAGGAATATGACACGTAGAAGAGGTGACATTATCCACC
This sequence comes from Birgus latro, assembly GCA_018397915.1. NCBI lineage: Eukaryota > Metazoa > Arthropoda > Malacostraca > Decapoda > Coenobitidae > Birgus > Birgus latro. The sequence continues at coordinate 17,944 of JAGKTI010005351.1, read as the reverse complement.
TTTGCTCCCATCTTGAGCCTGTTTCAGCATATAACAGTAGCCGCCTTACCCGTACCCTACCCTGCCACACCCACCCACCCACTTACGACACAAGAAGTTGACTTTAGTTCCGCTTCCTTCGTCTTTCTAGTAGCTGGCTATGACTGGAGTTATGAGGTGCTTGTTGGGTAATATTTTCACAACGTATTTCTTTTAATTGTTTGGCTAATGATATTGTTTAAATTGCATGAAAGATGACGATAACGTGGCCAGGCCTATGTAGTTTTTTGCTCGTAAGGAAAGATCGTATGGGAAACTTTGCCAACCAGTTTACTGAGAGAGAGAGAGAGAGAGAACCAACCTGTCTCACCACCTCCCTTCACCTCATCCAAACGAGACAACCAATTAATCATTTTACTCCCTTTCTACCACCCTCACTCACACCCCAGCCGTACACTCCATCCACCCGCCATTACGATCAGCTGTTTATACCCGGCTCAGCCACTTTCTTTAGCGTGGGAGAATTAGGAGGAGGGGGGAGGGGGAGAGGGAGGGGGAAGAGAGATGGGGCAGGGAGGGAGGGGAGGAAGAGAAATGGGGCAGGGAGAGGAGGGAGGTTGTATCATGGAGTGTGGCCCACCAGCTGCCATATCACCACTATCACCACAACCACACACCAAAGCACATACATGACGCCTCTTCCACACCAACAGTGATACACACCACAGGTCACCACAGCCACACACCAAAACACATGACACGTATCTCACACTACCTCTGTGACACACTACCTCAAACAAGTGTTATAGGTTCTTTGCTTTGGGTTCTGTTTGTCTGCAAGTCAGTGTCAGTATACACACCACAGTTCATACCATTCTGACCAACACACACACACACACACACACACACACACACACACACACACACACAAAACCATTGGCCTTTGTCATTTTTTGTAAGTGGAGAATAATGAAAGCATCCCAGTGGAATTTTGTTAATTATGCGTAGTACAGCTTACACTACTCCAGCTACATTGCCTGTGACCCCCTTCACTGTAAAGGATAGCCTATTTCCTCAGCTGAATAAATTTGTCTGGGAAGTACAAATATGTGAAATAAGTCATCGGCTTCAAAAGGTTAATGGATTATTTTTTTTTCCCCCTACGACTGGTATCCAAAGCCGAGTGAAGTAGAATTGGCGTCGTGTCCAAGAGTCTGTCGTAGTGGATCGGTTTACTAGTTCACTCCAGTCGGCCTTTCCTCTATGAAAATCGTCTGCCTTTGCTAAAATTAAACGGAAAATCACTGTAATGAAGGTGTTTGATCAATTATAGCATGTGCACCGAGACTGGAGGGAGGAGTGATAGATGTTTAGCGATGATACAGGATGGAGAAAGTGGAAGTAGCCTAGATGACAGTGTAGTAGTGATACGTGTTTAGTGATGATACAGGATGGAGAAAGTGGAAGTAGCCTAGATGACAGTGTGATAAGAGTGGTGTTGGGGGACGGGAGGAAGTTAAGAGACAGGAGGGAAGAGGGCTAGATGTCTTAATGGAGATAGAAGGTGGAGGAAGAGGGGATACCTAAGATGAGTGGTGATAGTGGTGGTGCAAGGCTGGAGGGAGTAATGGTAAGGAATGGTGATAGTTACAGGACCCTAAGTGGTGATTGGAAGTGCTGACGATGTTTTGTTATGGCCACTCGGGATGAACTCTGGGATTTGGCATACGTTGTTTTCATCTGACAGAACTGGACCACTACCTCAACTTGATACCGTTTTGTGGTTGTATGAAAATAAGTGAGTCTTAGTTCTCAAGTAGAATTCAGTGTCCATGGTTACTATACAGATCAGCCACTTGGGCGATCAACTGAGCTAAAAGGGGTTAGGGATCTTTATCAGGTTTGAGTAAATGTGCTGTAGTATGGACACCACCCTGCATGATAACGGGTGATAATGCGATGATGTCGTTATTTGATTGATTGATTTTGTCAGGCCAGCATTAAACGATTTTACTGACCATTGGAAAGATCTCTACGGTTTTAGTGAAAGTGCTAGTTACGATTGGATCCAACCCCTCAGCACCAAATTTCCCCAGACCTGAAATTTCCCCAGACCTGAAATCGTCTTGAAATTGCAAAAGACGCCCACAGATCTAATGGGTCAAGTCTGCTTATCATTGTAAACCCAACCACTTTTGGGTAAATGTTAAACTTGGTGTCCGTAGCTTTGTAAATATCGTCATTATTCGAACCTTGTTTTTCCTCATGAAATAGGAAAAGATAAACAAGGAGGAAAATAACCACTGAAAAATGATGTCAGATTCATTGTGTGTGTGTGGGGGGGGGGACTGCATATCAGTGTGTGTATCAGCGGTTGGTACCACATATCACCACACACACACGAATAATGGGGCCAGAAGCGACTGGTGTGTGTGTGTGTGTGTGTGTGTGTGTGTGTGTGTGTGTGTGTGTGTGTGTGTGTGTGTGTGTGTGTGTGTGTGTGTGACGTTAGGGCCGCGCCAGCCCTCCCGTCTCCTCCCAAGCACGTCACACACACCCGCCTTGTCGTCCCCAGCCCCTCTCTCCCACGCTGCTCCTTCCTCCCTACCAAGACGACGATTACGAGCCAATCTTCCATATTTCTCAGGCTCTACTGATGAGAAATATCGAAATCATCATCATCATCATCATCGTCATTCCCACTCTGAAGCCAGTCTTTAAAGATAGGATGACGTTGGATCCAAAACGCGAGAGGAAACCAAAAACCCACAGTACTCATTGAAACGGGGCCAATCATTCAGGCTTATGGGGTGAAATGTATAGTCTCCTGTCTTTCCCATCACGTTGCATATTCGCTCTCTCATCCTCAGCTTCCCTCCCACGTTAACCCTCTCATGGTTGGGCAGCTCTAGCATTCTATCCAAAGCCAGACGATTTTAGTGAGTCCTAGCGGAGTAGTTGTTGGCTTTACCTCCCTGTTACAAGCCAGAGTTGGTTCACAAATGTACGATCTNTGGAGGGTTTTACCAGGGAGAGGAGGGAGAGATGGAGATGTGGAAGGGGTGGGAGGTCATTGAAGTGAGGGGATGGAAGCGTACAGGGGAGGGAGAGTTGGGAGAATTTGTAGCACTGGGGAGGGGAGGGGTTGGGGGATATGAATAGGAGGGAGGGGTATACCTGTGTGTAGAGTGGGGAGAACTCATGGGAAAGGGCCATACTGAGGGGAACGGAGGGGAGGAAGTATGGGCCTGTGACAAATCTGTATACCAACATAAATACAACAATAAATTTTGATTGTCTATAGCTACAAGTGTTTGTGTCTTGCTGTGCAGTGGCACCTAAAGAGGGTCATCGTTGGTCCCAAAGAATTGTACCGTACCTTATTCTCACGTTTTTTGGAGGGGGGGGGAGAGTATATCTTCTTACAGAAATATGGTAGGCTAAATTCGGTTACAGCAAATTTCGATCAGATTATACGCTGTCGAGGACCGGTATAAAAAACCTGTATACCGGTACTGTAGGTTATGTAGAATATACTGAGGTTTGTAGTGCGGTGCTGCGGTGGGGGAGTGTGTGTGTGTATGCATATTCATTCACACTGGCCAGGCATGTCAGCTAGAATACAGTGTTACACATACTAGTCGCTCTTTCACTACGAGGACTTTTTTTTCTGATATGTCCAGACGATTTTATAGAGCTTAGGAGAGGCATTCTGAACTGAAGGAGTTAGGTAACCTTCATTAACTCCTTTAACACGAGACTTTTCCCAGGCTTAGTAGAATAGCATAGACGTTGGAAGACTAAAGAGAAAATACATCTGATTCAGAGGGTTACACTGAAAAAAAAAAAAAACTTAACACTGACAACTTACGAAGTCTGAAAGTCTGATTGTGCTTCATCACAAACGTTCTTGCCTTTTACTTTGTCATTGGCCACAGGATAGGCTCCGAGATATCACCAGCCATCCTATTGTTATTGCTCTTTATCATGTTTGTTTTAGCTGTTCGTCTTTTTAACCAGCTATCTTGTTTGTTCAGATTCTTTTTGTTCTTGTGTGCCTGGATTCTTCTGTTTAGTTACCCCTACCAAATAAAAACATCGAAGCTGAGTACAGTTGCCCACACAGCAAGAATAATATAAAGAAACTTCATCGTCGTCAAAAGGTTAAAGGTCACGAGATACGCACTGTCATATCATCAGTCATCTTGTTTGTTCTGATTCTTCTTTGTCATCTTTGTTGTTTATCATTTTATTATTTTGTTTATTCTTACTAGTCTTGGTCCCGTTTGTACTTATCCATCCTCTCACGTCGTTTAATTTTTCCTCATCGCGTTTGTTTTTCTTCTTCCAGCCAATGTTTGGTTTAGTCTTAATCATTGTTTTTATTCTTCGTCTTCATCTTTGTTTATAATTCATCTTTCATCATTTTTTTCTTTATCTTGCTAGGTTTGGCTTTCATTAAGAACTCAGCGGGAGAGATCATCCCTAAGTTCATTTACCTCGTCTGGTGATTGTAAAAAAATAAGATAAAAATAATAAGTAATCGTGATGAAGAGTTGTAACTGTATTTTATTAGTGTGTTGATGGTGTCTGGTGTAAGCTACTTCACACCGCTGTATCACATAGCCTGCCATCATCACCTGTAAGCCACCATGATCACTACAGCTCAGTAAAGATAGCATCACACACACACACACTCGAGAGCATAGTGTGTGTGTGTGGCTGGTGTGATATGAGAGGTGAGGCGGAGGATGGTAGGTACAAATTAGAGGAAGGAAAAAACCTGTCTAGGATAAACAAAAACAAGTGTAGCCTAAACAAGACACATAAACACATATAAAAACAAGCCTGGAGAAGCAAACAAACTTCAACGATACTTTAATCACTCCAACACGGCGATTTTTTTTTTTTTCAATACAAACACCTTCGGCCCGAGGACGTCCTTTACTTTTATTTTTTACTCCTCTGTGAACTTTATGTAGCCCACCTTAGCTATATTGAAACCTTTCATACAGGAGTATAGAGTAGACTGTTATTATCCCTTTCACCGTGAGAAGTCTTCCGTAAACTGCTTGCAGTCATGGGGATTTTGCAATACTGCAAGACTTCTTCGTACGAGAGAGAGAGAGAGATCACGGTACAGCAACAGCTAGTTCAGCTACGTAACTGCATAGCTTGTGTTGGTTATTACTCTTAAAACATAATCGAGAATTTTCATCTTTCTAGCTTACAGGCCTGTTTCAGACTATATCACATGCTTTATAAGGCGAATGAAGGCAGTTACTGGAAATCCCATGATATCCATAAGATACCGTGGTAGGATTTCCCTAAAGCAGGGCGGGGGTTTCTGCTGTGATGAAACAGTGGGGTTGTGGATTTGCCTTACCACAGCTAAACTGATTGTAGTATAGAACCATTAAAGCGATTATTCAAGACCATTTCCAAAAGGGTCTTGTTTCTGAGTGGGTCCCTCGCCAGTGCGCAGTGGTTGCAATTGATTTTTAGCACCGGTAAACTGCTGAACGAAGGAAAGGAAGCAGAAGTGTAGGGTTTCATATCTGTCCGTCCTTTTGAGGCCATTTGTTAGACTGTAGTAATGGTTTGCTTCTCTTATTACTTCAGGAATAGCTGTACAAACGAAAGATGAAGCGACCTATGAACCCAGGGAGGAGAGGTTGACAGAGAACCAGGTGGAAGGGCAAGGTAGGCTAGTGAAGTATTTGAAGGATGGTGGAGTGTCTTGGGAGGGGGATAGAAATGCCTGGAGTTCCTTTTGTCAGGGTCACCTCCTACAGGATACGGCGTCAGGCAACAGGGGCACAGTTTAAATAGGTAGGCAAGTGAAGAGATATAGACAGATACAAAGACAGCTAAATAGATACTAATAGATAAACCAGCTTCTCCTGAGCCTAAACCTGTAACTGAGACATTGTATGCTATGAGGCAATGGAGGAAGACTAAAACGAGTTGGATAGGAGTGGGGGATTGGCTTGTCTCTTGTTTGTTCGAGAGGGAGAGAGAGAGAGGGGACTGAAATGATTGAGGTTATGGTGGGGCAGGCTAAGGTGGCTCATGTAACAGTGTGTGTTGAGGGGTGGGAGGGGAAGGGGGTAAGGTGCAGCAGGTAGGAGGGTGGGGCTGAGGAGAGCAACAGTTGGCCGTCATGGGGAAAGGGGGGAGGGGAGGGACACTTAGCATAGACTGACGAATGTTGTTTTGCACGACCTTTTCAGCTCCAGGAGTATCCCGTAAGCTGAATAAAGTATAGTAGTACCCACACTAAAGTAAATAATACGCCCCTGAGTTGATGATGATGATGACTACAGCAATTAGTAGGAGCCAGAATAATTAATGTAAATAATACGCCGTGGGGTCGATGATGATAGATTTACAACAGTGACGATAGGCTTTATTACAAAGGTGGAAACAACCCATCCCATGTGTTGCCTTCCGAGGTGTAGGGGCATCAGACTAGGCTACCATAGTCAGAAACATTGAAGACCTACCTTACTCCCTTCATGGCACTACACAATGCCAGTGAAAGCAGCAGTAACAGTAATAATATTAATAATAATAATAAAAAACAAGTACTACTGCTATTACAACCTGTTTTATTTTTTTAGTCACTGAGCATCATGCAGGTGTTAACTTAATCCCAAGGGTGTGGGTAGCTTGCAATGTTTTTAAAGGGTCCATGCGTTTGGTCTAATTATATTCGAGAAGAACTGATGAAACATTCTGCACCCTCTTAGACAACACACTTTTCACTTCTTCCATAACGCCTGTATACACCTCAACAGTCCACTCACATACAGTGGCTTACATAACAGTCCATTCAGTCCCTGCTCTCACAGGCTGTATACACATTCCTCTTCAAAAAGCCAGCACAACATCCACATTTATATAAACCTGTTTCGTACGTGTTCTTCCGGACTCTCATACTCACCCTTCCACATTAATCTACACCCTACACCCCCATAGGACATATTCTGCCTCCTCCATAAACACTTACTACACTCTCAATTGCACCATCTTCCCTTATACCAGTTCCTGTGCCACCCATTTTCATCGCATCCATACATGGTACAAAATTCTCTCTCTCTGGGTTATAAGAAAAATAATGAAGGTAGGAGGGGTGTGAGAACTGAGACGGTAGGAGAGGAAGGTAGACGGGATGTGAAGGAAGTAAGAGAGAGGAGGGGGGTTAAAGGAAGAAAAACGGGGTGGGGGTGAGGGTGGGAGGAGGATGGAGTGTAAGGGGAGAGGTGTATTGAAGTAGAGGGGGTGGAGTGTGCATTGGAATGTGAAATGAATGAGGTGGTGTGGGGGAGTGATGGAGCTTGCAACTAGGTTTGTGTGTGTGTGTGTGTGTGTGTGTGTG
>JAGKTI010005351.1:0-10488 GCA_018397915.1 Birgus latro | reverse complement strand
AGAGAGAGAGAGAGAGAGAGAGAGAGAGAGAGAGAGAGAGAGAGAGATTGGTTTTAGATGATGTGGGAAATAAGGCATAGGCTTTGGTGTGATGATGAAAGAGATGAGAGAAAGTGAGCGAGTGTGAGAAAATTGTTTGGAGAGAGTAAACAAAGATCGAAGGACGTAAGGGGCCCCAGCTTCTTGGACTTAGAAGGCTCGGAAGCTCCTGTATTGTTATTTATATTAAAAAAATAAGCTGGATAAGGAAGATGTCTCAGGGAGTCCCCTAGGCCCAAGGGGAATAACGTGCCTTCTTAACCCACAACGACGCAACCGCAAATATGAGGTAAAGATGTGAAAAGTGATTGATGGTAGGGTTTGTGGTGCATGAGAGAGAGGGGGGGGGGGGGGGGGAAGGCGGGGAGGAATGAATGAACAGGTTGGACAAGTTGGGAGGGAGAGAAAGAGGGAGAAGTAGAAAGGGAAGAAGGAAGAGAGAGGAAGGAAGATAGGAGGGGTGAGATGAAAGAAAGAAGGGATGGAGAAAGAGAGAGGGTTGATGAAAAGAGAGGAGGAGACAGGAGGGGGAAGAGAGCGAGAGAGGAAGGGCAAGGGAAGGAGAAGAGGGGATGAGGAAAGGTGGGATGAAGGACGAGAAAGGAGGATGGGAAAGGATTTAACTGGAGAAAAAAAAAACGAGGGAGGGAGATCCTAGGGGGAAGGGAAGTAGAGGGAGAAAACAAGGGCGAGATGTGGAAAGGAAGGAATGGAGTTGGGGAGGTGTAATCTATGGGGGACGGGAGGGGGAGGGGTGGAAAGAGAGGGAAAAGAGTGTAGTGGAAGGGGATGGAGAGGGAATGAGAAGGGAATGGTGGTAAAAAGGAAAGAGAAGAGAAGGACGGAACTAGGCAAGAGAGGTTATGTTGAAGGGATGGAAAGGAGGGAGGGAGAGGGGTAGTGACTGAGGGAGAACAGCAGGAAGAAGTGAGTATACCACAGGGAGCTGGAATAGAAGGGAACAGTGAGTGAGGGAGAGAGGGAGGGCTGTAGTGACTTCGTGTGCAGTGGAATGGAGGAAGGGAAGACGTCGCGGCGGGAGGGACTGTAGGGCAACGGGGATTAGGGAGCGACGGAGCAACGGAGACAGTTGACAGGGAGAGGGGGGCGGGAAAAAGAAGGGAGTAGTGGTAGGGAGTAAGACAGACGTATTGTGGAGGTTGTAAGGAACGACGGAACGAAAGGAGAAGGGAGATGTGAGCAGGGCGGGAGGAAGGGAAGGGAGGGAGAGGCCCGAGGGAGCGAGTAAAGTGAGAGGCATGCGGTAGAGTTATAGGAGGGAGGGAGACAGGCGGTTAAGAAAGAGGGAGGGAGGAAAGTGAGGCAGGCGGCAGAGAAAGAGGGAGGAAAGAGCGAGAGTGGGGCGGGAGGGAGGAGGGAGAGGCCCGAGGGAGAAAGAAATAGTGGGTAGAGCGGGAGGGAGGGAGAGGCGCCTGGGAGAAGGGAGGGAGGGAGGAAGGCAGGCAGGGTGAAGAGCGCACAGGAGGGTGGCGAGGGAGACAGCAGCAACAGGAAGGAGAGAGAAAGAGAGACAAGAAGAGGATAGGCAAGAAGCACATGGGAGAGAGGGAGCAGCAATAAAAAGAACAGGAGGAAAGGGAGGGATGAATGAGAGGCGGTAAGGGAGGAGGGAGGGAGGAAGAGGACACGCACGAGGGAGAGAGGGAGCTGGGAGAAGCCATCTAGCGAGGGAGGGAGGGAGAGGTAGGCAGGCAGTCTGGGAGAGGGAGGGAGGTAGGGAGACAGTGGGGAGGGAGGGAGAGAGAGGCGAGCGGTGACAGCCTGAGGGGAGGGGGAAGGAGGTAGGAATGGGGAGGGGAGGCGAGGGTGAGTGCGCGGCCGTGTGTGTGTGTGTGTGTGTGTGTGTGTGTGTGTGTGTGTGTGTGTGTGTGTGTGTGAGGGAAGGGATGGGAGGGGAGAGGAAGGGGAGGCATTGGAGATAATCTTGCCCGGAGGGAGTGAGGAGGGGGAGAGGGGTTGGCAGATAATGGGGGAGAGGAGGGGGAAGGAAGGGGTGGGAGAGGAGAGAGGGAAAGGAGAGAAGGGGGAGAGGGACGGGAAGGGGAGAGGTATGGAGGGGAGGGAAGGGTAGCAGAGAATAGCAGGGGAGAAGGGAAGTGATAGGGGGAGAGGGGGATGGAGGGGGAAGGGAAGGGAGAGGTAATGGCGGGGGGGAGGGGGGTTGAGAGAGCCTGGTAACGGTAGGACACAGCTGAACCCAACCCGTAACCATCATCATCCCTACTCATCAACAACCAACCGCATTATCTCCGACCATCACGCACTTCCATAACCGTTCCACCACTACTTCTTCCACCCTCCACTTAGATCTGCACCACTTTACACTTCCACTTAAACCATACAAGTCCACTCGGCAACAGTCAGACGGTTAGATACGCCTTTCTAGTCCGGAAAAGTCCATCTCACAAACCGTCCAGAATTTCTTCATAAAAGTGTACCTTGTTATTCCGTACGCCCACCATATACATTTACAGGCTTGCTAACCTCTCCTGCAACTACCCATAGCCGCAGAATTCGGTGAGCGAGGCGATTTTTCCCGTAAATCGTCTGGAAAGTTGGGTAGGGGATGCGTAGAGTCGGCGTGCGCTTTGTTTAGGTCTCAATAATTCTACGCAGTTTCACTGTCTGGCTTGGGTTTTTGCGTAAACCAGCACCCGAGAGGTAGCGAATCCTGGGGTCTTGCGCGAAATTAGTCCCGGCCTCATAATTTTGGCGTATTTGGGAAATGATCAATGGAAAGTCGCATGCTAGGAAGTACACTCGCCGTCCGCCATTTTCTTCTCCCAGAGGTCATGGTAGAGGGAAGTGTCTCTTATGACAGATTTTGCGTTATTTTCGACACATAATAGTGAAAGAAATTGTTACAGCGCGACCCAGGAGCTCCATGCGGGTTTGGCACTACAGTCGAGGTCTCTTACTCACCTGACAGCTTAATCCAGGTAACTAATATCCCGAGCGTAATCCATGCGTACTACCACTCTCAAGTCTTAGCACACACTGAAGCAGACGACGTCGCTCTGCTCTGTCCGTCCTGCGAAGCGATGTCAAGCGGGCCTTTTTAATTAGTGCTCTACATCTGATTTAAACAGACATATCTCTTTAAATCACTAACCAAAGTTAAAACACTGAGTTAAATACCCATATTCTTCTCCTTTAAAAAGTTGTGTCCTTAATCCTCATATGGTCTGTTAGTATCATAAAATATTTTCTGGATGTTGTATGGGGAATTTTGTTCAAACGTTGCGCACAGTCATGAAAATATAGTTCGCATACACAGTTTTTCCATAACAGATACGCGGAATCAGATAATTAAGTGTTCAGAGAGATGGGAAGAAAGGAAGGTGAGCATGAGAATCCTAGAAAGTATATTATTGTCGCAAAGTTTTCAGCGGGGTCCGTTAGCCCCCCTTTCCCCTACTTCCCATGACGAACAAACTCATAAACAAACTCCAGCTGTAAGTTGTGTGCGCAAAGTATCTGATGTTACCTCGCTCAGTAGTGTGATATAACCATTGATGTTCACATGTTATGAGGATTTATTTTTATTATTCAGGCAGCACATATCAAACCTTGGGAGAGACAGTTGCTCACTCATGGCAGCTGTCATGTGAACGATAATTTCAATCATTTACGCACGATTTTCACTGTAGAGTTAGAGTGAATGGCGTTGATGGAAGGGTGATATGGTAAGTATTGATCCTCAAAGTTTATCTGGCATGAAAGATCAGCGCACTCAGACCTCTAAACAGAAGTAAAAAATATGGTAAATGTTGGGGTGTGATGCCAAGAGCCTGTATGATAGGCCGTCTTCCCTGGGGTTTCTCCGGGCCCTGTGCGAGGCTAGGAGCACCTAGCCCTCAGTGTACTCAGGCATGCCAATCCCCACCCGTATTTAAAAGTCTCACTCACTTTTCTCTTGCGTAGCTGGAGGGCAAGTCTAGTGCGTGGAGGCTCGGGGTATTTTTCACATGCAAGAGTTGAGCATAGTTTAATCCGGGGTGATATGCTGTGGTAGAAAAGGAGGAAGGAAGTTGGCGGAGGGCGGGTGTGGGGGTTGGGTTGGCAGGCGTTAGAATAAATTGCGAGAGTCGGAGACCGAGGCGGCATCACCATAACCTACAATATCGCCTTCGTTATCGCTCTAGTGTATCTTCAAGCCACTTAATGCGTATTGTACTTCATAATAATTTAACCGGATTGTTATTCGCCGAGCTGGGTGATGGAAGGCTCGGAGAGCGAAACAATATGAAAAAAGTTAAAAGATTGTGTGGCATCTCATTACGCACTTTTCCCTGCCCCTGTCACTTAAGAATGAGTGAGAGTTGGGATGAGGGGCGGTTTACCTATGTATTTTCTTCTGGGTTTATAAACGCTGACGAGAAGAGATTAAAATAAGTTCGTAATTGTAGATGTTTATAAAAAGTAAGGTAAGTTTTGGAGATACAGATGCGTAGGGAGTGTGATATTTAGTGAGAGGGTGAGAGCGGGAGGGATGGGGGAGACGGGTGGGAAGAGGGGGCAAGGGACAGACAGACACCAATATAGAGCGGGAGCTTGACTGGGGGTTGGGAGGGAGAGGGGGTTGGTGCGGGGAGGGGGGGAAGGGTGGAGGGAGGGGAAAGAGAAGAAGGGTGAAGGGAGGGGAGAGGGAGGAGTACAAAGGAAGGCAAACAGCAACAGAGTAAAGAAACCTGAGGAGAAAAGGAGATGGGAGGTGGAAGAGAGGTATAGGCAAGGAGGAAATGTTGAAGGAGTGGAGAGCAGAGGAGGGAGGTAAGAAGCAAAGGGCAGACAGGAAAAGAGTGGTGGCGTGGTGAGAACAGAGAGGGAGAGAGAGGAAGCAAGGAGGGGGAGTGGAGGGGGGCAGGAGAGGAGTAGACCAGGAGTGAGAGAGGGAATGGGGCAGGAGGGAGCAAGGGTGAGGGGGATGGAGGAGGTGTAGAGAAAGGAGCATGAGGAGGGGCCTGGGCGGGGGGTGGGGGCAGGGAGAGAAAGAGGAGGGAGGGAGGGAGGGTGGGTCGGAGGATGAGACATGCGTTAGAGAGGAGGGAATAGAGGCAGAGGAGGGGAGGAGAGAAAAGGTACCGAATTTGGACGACGGGAGGGGGAGGTGGGGGGTGGGGGAAGCAGGAAAGAGGTGAGGGGGTAGAAGAGGGGACAGGGTGGAGGAGTAAGTGAGGGAGAGGAGGAAATGAAAGGAAAGGGAGAATGGGAAGAGAGGGAGTAGAGGGGGGGTAGCAGAGGAAGATGGGAGGGAGGAGAGGGGTGGAGGACAGAACCCCAGAACCCTAATTTACGATGCTTATGACAGTGGGTCGCCCCCCTGTGGGTTGGTCGGCCATAAAATAGAACTGCGCTTTAGCCAGGGGGGGATTTAAAGCAGAGGGAGAGAGTGGGGTGGGGGGAGGTGGACGGAGATAAAATGGAATAGCCAGGGGAGAAGAGGAAGGGGGAGTCCTGATTTATGATCACTGTGACAGCCGGTCCCTTTGTAGGTGGGAAGCACGCCACGAGAGAGGGAGAAAAACTAAGCATAAACTTGGGAAGGAGTAGGAATGATAGGGAGAGACGGGGAATATACAAAAGGTGGAAAGGAGAGAGGAGGTCGCGAGGAAAAAATAGAACCTGGAGAGACAGCCCCCTGGAGCCTCCCCCCCCCCCCCCCCTCCACTTTAGGCAAGCGTTGGAAGGGGGGGGGGGGTAGCTGGCTGAGGGCCGAGGTGCGTGGGGGTAAAAGTGAGGAAGGGGACATGTGGGAGTCGGGGGAGGGTCACACAAAGCGGCGCTCTCTCTACCTACATTCTGTCCGTCCGTCTCCTTCCCCCCCTTCTCTCTCTCTCTTTCTCTCGACTGCAGATAATTTGTCATGTACCACTGATATTAAGTTACACTATTTATCCAGTCGTCCATTGTATAATTTGTTTTGCCCAGTTAAAAAGACTAAGGGCTTGAAACAACGTTTCACTCCCATGGCATTTTTTTCCCCCCAGCGGATGAAGAAAGCATTTTAAATAATTAAGTATAGAGAACGAAAGTAGTGTAAGTGGTTGGGTAATGGCTGCGAGAAGAGAGGTGAGTAGGGAGGAAGAAATCAGTAGGATGGAAGTATTAGAAGCAATCAAGCATGCCAAAATGGGGAAAGCCCCAGGAATTGAAGGAGTATGGTGGAATGTTGAAGTACGCGGAGGCGTTAAGCCGTGGTCACATGGGGACATTTTCGAGTAATGGCAGTATGAAGGGCAGTAGCAAGAGCAATGAAATTCTTCTAAAGGTGATCACATAAGTCTAGCTCGTTCGATCACAGCAAGTAGAAGTCGAGTTACCATGCGAGTTGACAGACTAATGATCGTCTTCTTTCCTGTTAAATCTTACTCACTGATACACTCATAGTGCAGGAATCTAAACAGTGGTGATAAACGTCAACGAGGATGCTGCAGTTCTGGCTATGTTGATGCTTATAATACAGAAACGAAATACTAGTAACTTAAAAAACGTCTGTGGACTGTAAGTAGTTTGTTAGAAGGGAGAGTGAGAGCACTTGTTATGAACTGGTCAGACGGCTTAACTTGGAAACCAAGAAACCCCACAGCAAACCCTAATGTTCCTCATCTACAGAGACTTGTTTTTCATACTGACAAGAAGGATGCCATCGTGAGGAAGTCGGTGTCTTGAGTGAGAGGCGGGCTTCGATATAAACAAAAGCTTGTCAAATTAACATCCATTGTATACTACCCCTATGCTTGTAAAATTTATTGAGCATTTCTTTTTAGTTCATCCCTATGCTTGTAAAATTTATTGAACATTTCCGATTAGTTTTTATAATTCTCTCTCTCTCTCTCTCTCTCTCTCTCTCTCTCTCCTTTGCAATTTCTTGCAACCATCTTGCAGTGTTATTTAGCTTTAGGGAAACCTCTTGCACTGAAGGTGTTATTGAAACCTATAGGAACTCTCCAGGTCAAAAGGTATCTCGGGTATCTCAAACTAAAGCAGTATTAACATGAAAAGTACGTCATCGGCTGATAAGTCTCCCACAATAGAGCGCAGTGATTAAAGATTCGTTTCCTCAAAGACAGTATAAAAAAACAGCCTTTCTAATCACGTCCAAATCAGTGCCAAACCATGACATCATCCGCATTATCAGTTGACTCACCCTCACTCGACGCCTTTCAGTCCCATTGCGATGGTTTTTTTTCTTGCTTCCAGCCGATTCTACTCAATTTAGGAAAGATCTCTTGTAGTGAGCAGCGTTATTCGTATGTGTATACTCATCCTCTTGAGTACGGGGCTGCATGTGTAGAAATATTTACCCCAGCTTAGGAATGGCCTCTTGTAATGAAGAGATAGAAACAATAGCAATATTTACCCGTCCAGTGTGATTATAAGTCCTGTTACCCACTGGACAACTTTATTCAGTTTAGAAATTCCTCCCGCCATGAAGGGGGTTGAGAGAGAGAGAATCCATTGTCGCATTTTACATTGCTAGGATTTTTCTGTACTACGAGACGATTTCCTTCAGATCTGGGGACCATTTTTTTTTTATGGAGGAGGGATATACAACCTTCACTAACTCCACCATGAATAATCGTCTGTGCTGATCTAAATAAAATCGTCTGTTGGGGGTGACAGGAATGAAAAAAAAATCATAACAGGTAATAGGAATAAATGGGTTATGCTTCTTCAAAACCATGACGTCTAATCTTATATTCAGCTTGCAAAGAACACCTCGCTTGAATTTTCCTAACATTTGTACATATTCCGGTCATTCCTTACCAGACATTTCTACATATTCCGCTTTTTGCTACTGGTTAACCGTTTCATTGCCTGGATACGTTATTTCTAGATTCATACTGACACCAGAAGATTTTACGCATTTTGGGAGACGCTTTTAGAAGTGGAAGAGTTAGAAACGGCCTCCGTTAATAAAAAAATAAAAAAATAAATAAAAATAAATAGGTAAATCGCTTATGAGTAGGAAGGAAAAAAATCCTCAGTGTGAAGTGCATCAGGGAATCCACTGGGCGAGAGGTTAACCCTTTGAATCCGGTGACGTATTTTTTATTCTGTTGCTGCCTTTAGACGATTGTATTAAGGAGGTCTTTTTGGAGGCAGAGGCTAGACAGAAATTTCATAAACTCTCTAACTCCATACTTATCCCTTAATATCTTCAGTACGATTACATATTTACATTTGTCATTGCTGTCAGTTTTATTCAGCTGTGGGGAGACTTTTCAGACTGGTGAGGTCAGATATGCAAGTAGCCTTTATTGATCCTTCCATTACAAAGCGTCTCCCTTAAGCTGAATAAAATCTTCTTGAGGTAGCATGGATTGATCAGTATAACACATCATAGACTTGAAGGGGTTTAGATGCATAGAATCGGATAGTGTTGGTGATTTTAAAAAGAAAAAAAGTCGCCAGATTGAAATGGCTAACAATGTAAAGGCGCCGGCAAAAAAAAAAAAAAAAAAAAAAAAAAAAGATTGTCTGTGCTACCCATGTAAAGGCACCGCCTGGAAATGGGCCATTTTATTAGAAAAGCCACGAGGTAAAAAAAAAAAAAATGAAAATACACGCGAGGACCTTCCCCCAGGGCGTCAACAAAAACGCAAGCGGACAGGTGCCCCGTCATCGCTATAGTTGGTGTTTTAAGTGTCTTTCTAAATTTCCTAGCACCTCTTCCCTTGCGATTTATTCTGCACATCACATTTCACTTTGCTCCTGTATGTTATCGATGTGAGTTACGTTTACACTGAAGATGTAAATAGCACACAAAGTTATGGTGTAGCATGGAAAATAAATCACTAGGGAAGGGGTGCTGTCAACGAAACCTCTGGCCCGCATTCTCATCGGTTAAGGAAGCTTCCTAACACCTTTTCCTAAGCGACTCATTTTGCTTATTACACCCACTGTCCTCCTCCGTGTTACTAAAATCATTCCAATGTAACCACACTCTGCATAGGCAACGTACCGTACAGCAGGATAAAACGAGCCGTATCCCAAAAATAAATCGGTAAGGAAGAGGTGCTAGGGTCTCCTAAACCGACGAGAGTAAAGGCCTTGTAATATGGCCATTTAATAAGCCGTCGAAATCGTCCAGAGAAAGCAGTAACACAGATTGCAAAAAAATAGCAGTATACAGTATGTGGGCATACTGAAATGGATGAATGAGTTTTTTACTTATATTTTTCGTATCGTATCGTCTACGAAGGCTCCAGCATGCTTTTTGCGCCGGCCATGGTCACCTAATGGCGGCTTTCCACGCTGCTCGATCTCTGGCAGCCTCCCTATTTACTCCCTCACTCTTGAGATCACACATTGTGAACTTCTGTTTTATAGAGTGTGACCTGTTTTATTCATACTAATAAAAGACGATTTTACTCACCTCAAAGGATCTTTCACAGTATGTATATGTGTATTGTAGCAGCTGGCTTGCATACGCCTGACACGACCAGGCTTCTCTACTGCTCGGTAGTCGTGTTTTGCTGGTTCTGGAGGGCAAATGACCCATGAGGCCTAGGAATGCCACTTCTGGCTTTTGGTTCCTTCTTTACCCTCCCCCCCCCAAAAAAAAGTTACTGGAGAAGTCCCGCCTCCATCTGATACGTTTATGGTCGAGTTCGTTCCGGTGTTAAGAAAATCCTTTTCACGCGAATGAAATCCTCTTAATTTTATTTCCGCTATCTTTAGTTTTTTTTTTCTCTCCAAACTTTGAGACATCCTGCTGCCTGACCAACATATGCTGTAG
Organism: Birgus latro; assembly: GCA_018397915.1. Taxonomy (NCBI): domain Eukaryota; kingdom Metazoa; phylum Arthropoda; class Malacostraca; order Decapoda; family Coenobitidae; genus Birgus; species Birgus latro. The sequence goes on along the minus strand of JAGKTI010005351.1, from coordinate 683 downwards.
ATTTCACAATTCCTTCACGGACTAAGTATCCATCCCAAGCTGTAAGAAGTCGTCTGGGAGCGGCGACAATATAATAGATAAAAAAATACATTAGTAAGTGGCAATCTTAAATTTTGCGCTGTCGGATGATTGCATAAAGCGTGGGTTCACCATTAACCTTTCCAATAAAATGACGGATTAAAAAGAATAATGTTCCTGTTCCATAACTGCCATCGACCGTATTATTAAAACTGAGTGAGCGAAAGTGTAACCAAACTCTCTCTCACTCTGTCTGTCTGTCTCTTTCTCTCCATAATGTGTGTGTGCGCGCGCGCATATGTATATATGTATATAGTATATCCCTTTGTTTATCTCTGTACCTTATCTCTCTCTCATCAGTGTACATCTCTGTCTCCTTGTTTCTGTAGTCTCCACCATCATCCATCACACATGACTCTTCTGAACTCACTTCCTCCGACCTTAACCCTGGAGGGCCCTAAAAACAGCGGTACATAGGCTCTTGCTTCCCGCCCCACGCTTATTATACTCTTACACTCTCACTCTCACTCAAGACACAGAACACTTCTCTTTTGATTTCTGCCTCTCATTCCCTCTCCTCCCGGCCATCTTCCATTCCGGGTCAGTAAATCAGACCCGGAAGAATTTTTGGTGGTATGTCAGAAACTTTCAAAGTCCATCGGTAG
>JAGKTI010005350.1:21259-45499 GCA_018397915.1 Birgus latro | reverse complement strand
CATAAAGTACTCATTTTGTATTACCCAACAAAAAATTATGAAAATCTATCACAACCACTTATTTACTATAGGACAATTGCCATGATACAGGAGTAATGCTTAACAGTATTTGCACATACTGCACCAATCAAGCATTAAGATAGCAGTGTTATATTTTGTAAAAGAAACAAAAAATACTATCTCTACAAGATATTTACTAAACAGACAATTAGCCATGATACTGCAATACTGTTTAAAAGTATTTGTCATATCAAATACTGTACCTGACAAATTTGTGTACCCTTTTACGCTGATTAACCCCTTGAATGTCACCAATACCAGTAATGCAACCTGGTGTAAATCCTGTACATAATATGATGTTTTTATTTGTACTTTTACCCATTTAATGCTGATGAGCAGCCTACATATTGTGGTGCTGCCCTGGATTGAGTAGTTCAAGCATCCATACACGAGCCAAACTCCCCACTTTCCCTGCACCTCACTGATGGAAGGACCATGGCAGGATGCTGTCTACCACAAGGGAACATAGAATCCCAACACTGTACTTACTGCAGTTGCTTACCTAGGGTCAACAGATCTGCTCAGCCAGACAGACCAAGATTAAGTAACAATGTATTTATCATTAACCAATAAAGCTAATATTATCTTTTTTTTTTCCTACCTTTGCAATAGAATGTTGAATTGGTAGTGATGGTGTCAGTGACAATGAGGGTGGGAGTGGTGACAGATGGGGCTGGGGAGGCATTTAACTATTTTCACCCTGGGGGAGAAAATTAACATTCTTCACTTTTCAGTCATCCCCTCACCTTCAGTATCACTTGATCCACCTTAAGGTTAACTGACACTTACTGAGCATGTTTCCCACCCATGAGGTTGGAGGTGGAGGTGGGGGGAGTGAATCTTGAGAAACTGGGCCAGTATCCTTCTGCCACCTTGACAAAAACACGACCAATGAGCAGGACACAATGGCAGGTATGCACCACTCCGTCAGGACAGCACGAGTGGCAAACCTGCAGAGAAAACTCAATAATTAAGGTGGGCTCCCTGTAGTTCCACCACATTCAGATCAGAAATACCTCACCAAAGTTCTGATGCAGTCTTGGGGTTATGAGAGCAAGATAATACTGTACTACATCCCCCCCCCCGTGCCCAGCAACCTTTTCACATAACAGCTCAGCATTTGATACGAAGTAGCAGTTTTCTGTCAGATGAGAGTAAACCAGCAACCTATGGTACCTACATTGCAAAGCCTACATGATACTGTATGCAGGCTTCTGGTAAAATTCTAATAAACTCTGGGGAGTTAACCTGTTAAGTGCCAAGTCCGTACCTGGTGCGGACAACCTAACACTGCCAGTCATGCCAGGTCCTTATGTGGTACGGACTTGCTTTTGGGACATTTACGAGAAGTTTATGCAGCCCACCCTAACTGCTTGACAGAAAATGGGAACAAACACCTTCCTCCACCCTGCCTATGAGCAGGAAGAGGATAGGGGTCCCACCAATTTGACGTGTCAGTGTCTAAGTAAAATTTGGACTGTGCTCTTCCCAGTGCTTCACAGACTGCCACACAATGGAGGAGTACACCAGGCCCTCAACATTCGTGAATTCTACTTTCACGGCCCCTGCACATTCGCGGATTATCCCTCTGTGGAGCCAAGACTGAATTTAATGGATATGATTGCAATAATTTCGGGTATATATGTACCTGATGACAAGTTATCAGCTACTTGTGATATTTTATGCTGCTTTCCGGTCCCAGATATGGTTTATTAGGTACAGTATGTGCACACTTGCTCACAGGGGGTGATTTGCGGCTATAGAGGCATTTACGGGAAGGTGCACCAAACATTCTCGGAAATTCCAATTTCACAGGGGTCTGTCTCCCCTAACCCCTGCGAATGTTGACGGCCTGGTGTACTGAAAAAATGTGTGTGAGAGAGTGTAAATAATGTATATAATCATGGAGAATGGAAAAATATGATTTTTAGGGTGGCAAATCAGGTGAAGAGGGATAATCAGGACATTGTAGGTGAGCAGTGTGTGAAGAATGATGATGGAAGGGTTGTGGTGAACAGTGAGGATATTCAAGATGCATGGAGAGAGCATTATAGCCAATTGTTGAATGAGGAGTTTGATTGGGATAGAGAAGGTTTGGAGCCAGCTGATCCAGTGTTTGGCCCTTGGCCTTTGATTGACGCTGTTACTGTGAGTCAGGCAATAGGCAGGATGCGGGTGGGGAAGGCGGCAGGTGTGTCTGGGTTGACTGCCGAGATGTTGAAGGCCTCAGGAGATACTGGGGTGAGGTTAGTCAATGACCTGATAAATATGATTATATATGAGTGTGTTGTCCCAGATGATTGGCTGAAGAGGGTAATTGTAAATGTGTACAAAGGAAAGGGTGATGCCCTGGAGAGAGGAAATTACAGAGGTATAAAGCTCTTAGATCAGATAATGAAAGTAATGGAGAGAGTTCTAGAAGGTATGATTAGAGAAAGAGTGAATATCGATGAGATGCAGTTTGGGTTTATGCCAGGCAGGGGGACCACTGATGCCATATTCATTGTTCGACAGCTTCAGGAAAAATATATTGGAATGAAAAGGGAATTGTATTTTGTTTTTGTTGATTTGGAAAAGGCCTTTGACAGAGTCCCTAGAGAGGTGGTGAAGTGGGCAATGAGAAAGCTAGGGTTGGAAGAATGGCTGGTTAGGGTGGTTATGGCCATGTACATGGGTGCTCGCACCCACGTAAGAGTGAATGGAGCTTTGAGTGATGAGTTTTCCGTGAATGTTGGTGTGTATCAGGGGTCAGTTTTGAGTCCCTTGTTGTTTATCAAGGTGCTTGAAGCCCTCTCACGTGACTTCAGAGATGGTTCCATGGAAGATGAAGTATGCTGATGATTTGGTGTTGATTGCAGAGAATGAAAAGGAGGCGGAGGAAAGATTTAAGAAGTGGAGAGACGGTATGGGGTACAAGGGCTTAAGGGTAAATACAGATAAAACAAAAGTGATGATATCTAGGGTTGGTGGCGGTACAATCAGAGGAGAGGGAGAGTGGCCATGTGCAATTTGCCACAAGGGTGTGGGAAGTAATTCAATCTTGTGTAGTGTTTGTGATAAGTGGGTGCACAAGAGATGTAGTGGTATTAGAGGTAGACTGCGAGATGATGCTGATTTCATGTGTGCGGCGTGTCGGGGAGAGCAGGTGGAGATTGCTAGGCGTGAGAGGGTTGAACTTGCATGTGAGTCTCTTGAGTGTGTGGAGGAGTTTCGTTATTTGGGAGACATGTTATGTGCCGGAGGTGGGGCTGGAGTTAGCTCGGTTGCTAGGGTGAGAAGTGGTTGGAAGAAGTTCTGGGAGCTGTTGCCTCTCCTGACATTGAGAGGACTCTTCTTACGTGCTAAGGGGTCTTTGTATGCAGCATGTGTTAGGAGTGTGATGCTGTTTGGTAGTGAGACCTGGGCAGTAAAGGAAGAGGATATTCGCAGGTTTAAACGTACAGAAATGACAATGATTAGGTGGATGTGCAGTGTGTCCCTGTGTGCAAGGCCTAGGGGGGCTGGGTTTACGATGGAAGAGTTGAGAGGTAGGATGGGACTGGAGTGTATTGGTGTTGTGATGAGGAGAGGTAGGCTGAGGTGGTTTGGACATGTGGAGAGGATGGGGGATGATAATTGGGTACAGAGGGTGAGAGGGGTTAATATTGGGGGAGGGGTAGACCGAGAAAGACATGCGACGAGGTCATTAAATGTGACTTAAGGGTTAAGGGACTGAACAGCAAGCATGTTGGAGCCTTCAAAAACTAAATGAAAACGAAACGAAACGAATGAACATAATATAGGTAAATGTAAGTAAACATAAGTTGTGATACCAAGTAACATAAGGTTTATAGCGTACATAATGAACGATTTGGCGTAAATAATGTAACTGTACAAAAACAGCGTATATAGTGCCTTATCGACTGTTTATGGTGCCTTGGAGCAATATAATATACGAAATAAGTGAATGTGGAAATAAGTCAAACTTGCACGAAACCCCAATTCGACATCATAATACTGACTGGCCACTTTATGTCAACCAGGCTGCACATGCAAACACCATTTAGTCCATGTATCTACCCAGTCTACACCAAAATGGACCATCTGTCCACATCAGTCGCTGACGGTTCCTGAAGTTAGTGATCTAACACAATCGGGCCACACTGGGGCCGATGAAGTGTAGGAGAATGAAGCGCCAAAGTTCGATGGAAGTTGCGTGACAAGGAACACCTGTTTTCTGCCTGAAAACAGCCCAGGTGAACACCTAATATCACTAGGCTTATTTTTTATACATTCCCGGTCCATTCAGGCAAAAAAATAAGAAAAACTGCTGGCATTGGGGGTAACTCAGCCTCCCTGACCCTTGACACTGGGAGGTAAACGGACTGCAAAGAGTCTGGCACGGAACAAGTTAAAAACCTAAAGCTTTCTCACTTTAACAAAAATAGCAAAAAGGGTGGCTGGTTAAGAATCAATTGTTCTGAATCACACTGCCAGTGGGACTGCTGGAACCTATTCCAAAACTATTTCCCAAACTAAACAATTTTGTCAGTCACACTGGGGCATACCAATCCACTGAATGCACTCCCTGACTGCATAGTGGTTTGTGAGAGTCTGAGAACACAAGAAACTAATACATATTTAACTTACTTCCTTAATAGGTACAATGAAGATTTGCTATATATTCCTAAAATATTGCATTTTCAATTAAATATTCATTTACAGAAACAATACATTAAATTTTATCCTAATTATTTTTTATATAAAACACTCCATTATACTTGCTTTCATAAAAATGAATCTCCTTTACAGCTGACACACTAATGCTCATGATAACTACAATTCTGGACTCTTTAAGGATTCTTGCATCCAAACTGAGGCCAGGACTTGTCACAACCTCTCACTGAAAACGTAAATCACTGAATTATCGATGGCAGTTTTTTTGACAACTTGCTCTCACTACGCCCGCTGTAGTAACAGCAGAAATACTAAAAGGGAATCTTTCACAGTTTCAGAACTGATTGTAAGTGGCAAATCTGAACTGCAAAAATGAATTCTGCAATAGCTTCTTGCTGCAACCACGAGCAAATAGGTCTCCTTAATCCCTACCCGCCAGGCGTCAGTCAGGACCGATGGAAAACAGGTTGCGAGACTGTCAAGTGTCAGTAAGAACCATAAATGTATTCCCACCGAATCGGAAGTGGCTGCCAATTGATCTTGTCACCAAAGGGTAGGAAGGGATTCCCGTCACCTCAAGCAAGCATACCTCAGTCTTCTCTGTGACTTACCATGGTGCAAAACGATGTTTTCTGAGACTTCTTGTTTGATTCCAGTCCCTCCTCACACTGACTCCTTGCCTCATCCACCTCTGCCAAGCCTCTTTCCAAGGATACTATGAAAGAGCTCAGTTATAACACCATAAAATGCCTTGGATGCCAATGTGTCTAGTTTATCTAGTAGTAGAGAAGTTATCACGTTGAGAGTGAAGTCATGCGCACAAAGACATCCTGCTTTGAGCACCAAAAATTACTCACTTTTTCACATCCTTACTCATCGACATGACCACCTGCAGATCTGGGGATCCTTTCATTCACAAGAAAAGTAGTTGATGAGTAATAAGGTCTTTAAATTGTATCCCTAACTGCTATACTTTCCCTGATATGTAGGTCTGAAATAAGCCCCACCCCCCTTAAAACCAAATAACACTGTCAATGTGAAATGGCTAAATATGTTTATTTTTAAGTTTTCCAGTAAATAATATGCAAGGTTTAAATTTTGAAAAAGTTTTGCATTTTTTGGTGTTTAGTGTTCATGATAGTATTGACTTATTTTTGTAATCTGGGTGGTGGAGTTTGTTGAACAAGGGAAGCAAAAGTTTCTATTTTCAGACCTAAATGAGATAAACGTCATCCCTTGAGTGTACAGACTGGACAGTGAGGGTTGAAATGCGGGACAACTTGCGATTCGCAACTCGCATAAGCTGATTAGTGGGAAGGGAAGAGAGGCCTTTCCACCCACGAAAACATCACGTGAACATGGAAAACTTTCCTGTTATGTTTGCGCAAGGCAAAGAATATTTAAAATGATCCAAAACAGTATAACAAACCTGAACAAACAGATAAAAATACCAAACAAATTTTTTCTCTCTTATTTTCACGTCTTTTTTGTTTATGTATTTATAATCGTAAACAGGGTGGCTGTGGGTGTTTCAGAGGGGAGGAGAAAGATGATATTTTCTGTCTGGGTCGAGATAATGGGTGTAGGTGTGTATTTAGACATGGTCATAATAAAAAATCGGATACCCACTCATCATGGCAGCAGGCACTGAACTGATAAATGGGGTGGGATGGAGTGTTGTGAGGGTCAGACTCAAGATGTCTGAGACATTCAATCACTTCCCAAAAGTTTTTGTGGTTTTCTGTGTTGCACTGCAACAAATGATCCAAACCAGTACAACAAACCTGAGAAAATAGGTGAAGATACCAAAACCAAAATGTATTTTTTTCTTATTTTTATGTTTTTGTTTATGCCTGTACTTACTTATAATCATCAACAGGGTGGTGGTTGTGTGTCACAAGGGATGAGAAAGATGATATTTTCTGTCTGGGTTGAGATAATGGGCATAGGCGTGTGTGTTTAGGCCATGTGAAAATTGGATGTCCACTCATCACGGCAGCAAGCAATGAACTGACAGATGAAGTGTGTGGGAGTGTAGTGTAGGTCAGTCTCAAGACGTCCGAGACGTTCAATCACGTCCCCAAAATGTTCACTCTTTTCTAAAATTCGCACTCCAACGACACCGGCAGCCATGCTACAGTAAAATGTCGTTTGACGCTGGCAGCCACAGAGGGGTTAATAGAGCTGAACCAGCTGCACCGGACATTGTGATGATGGATATGCAAGAGTTTACTGTAATTCAATAATCAAATATTTCATGCAGTAAGAAGTTTCTAACCCTGTAAGTGCAAAAGTGACAAGAGTAAGCTCAGTCAGTTATTAGTAACTATTTACAGTACAGGATGTGGGTACAAATGTTAATTTAATCCATAATCTGGTGATTACAGGCAGTATTTAAAAAGCAAAACAACTTAAACTTTTTTCTTTAAACTCTGGGAGGAACCATTATCAAAGATATACTGTGCAGTTATGATCAGGTCACTACTTTTATAATAGGAAGATGCAGGACAACAATGTATGCCCTACCCAGAGATGGAGCAAGGGAGAGGCAAGCAGAAGAACCACACAAGTGGGAGGACAATGGCACAGTTAGCCCTATCAGGTTTTAAAGCTGAATACTGTAGTTGTACTTTATCACAGTATGTTCAAAAAAGGAAAAGGAAAAGTCAAAATGCGCTGGTTAGATAAAAACCAAAAATTTTATACCTTGCCGTAGGAAAATATTTGGCAAAAAAGAGAGAGAGAGAGAGAGGAGAGGAGAAAAACAGAGAAAGAGGAGATACACAAAACTGGTTTAAACCATGCAAAACTACAATAAACTACCGGACCTGAAGCAGTGGCGTCTTCATCATGGGTCTACCCCCAGAGGCCGTCGAAGCAGAGGAGGAGGACAGCATGGGAGCCAAACCACCATAAACCCCCCTGGCCCCCGAGAACCTGGGAGTGTCTTTGGTCGCCCGGGCAAGTACCACTTCTCTCAACACAACACAAAACTTTTTTTTTTTTCTACACTGAGAAATGATTCCCCAGTGGTCATTTCTCAAAGACTTCTACAAAATACACATGTACAGCATGCTCAAAACCTATCACTTCGAGCTGACAGACAAAGGGTTCACTTCAGTGCAATTCCTGCAAGAACTGGACCCATTACACCTTCATAACACTTGAATCCAGAAAATATTATACACCTGGACCTGCTCCTTATGTTCCTTCCCACTTCCTCCACACCACTTCAACCTAACCCACTGATCCTTCCCACACCATCCAATCCCCCAACCCCTCCCATTCCACTCCAACCCTTACCTCCATCACAACCTTCTCCTACCCCTTCCCCTTCACCCACACCCCCACCTCCTCCCCGTGTTGCAGCACCAAACACACATCGTACACACTCTTCAAATAAATATAGATGGCATAAACACAAAACTTTTGGTCAGTCCTGGTCTGAGGCTTCTTTCCTTCATTCTTTCCTCATCTAAAGGTGAATGTAGGGAAGAGTAAAGTGATGGTCTTCGAGAGAAGTGAAGTCATTCAATGTACAGTAAGATTGGATGGAGAGGATATGGAGAATGTGAGTGAATTTAAGTACTTGGGTAGTGTGATGAGTAAGGATGGAAGTCTGGAGGGTGAAGAGCTTGAAAGGGTGCAGCAGGGAAGAAAGGTTGCTGGGGTTCGCTGAAAGCAGTGATAAGAAACAGAGAAGTGAGCATGGAAGTGAAAAAGCTGCTACATAGTACTGTGATACCAACTCTAACATATGGAAGTGAAGCTTGGACCCTTTTGGAGGGACAGAAGTCAAGAGTGAGAGCAGTGGAAATGAGTTATTTGAGAGGAGCATGTGGAGTCACATGGAGAGACGGACTAATACACGAGGAAGTGAAGGAGCATTGTGATGTGGATGTGTTAGGAAGCGTTAGGAGAAATTAAGGTGGTGTGGGTATGTGGAGAGGATGGAGAGTGAGAGACTGACAAGGAGAGAGTATGTGAGTGAGGTGGAGGGGGGGAGAGGGAGGGGGAGGCTGAGGATGAGATGGAGGGATGCAGTGGAGAGGTATATGAGAGAGGGGTATGAGCTGGAAGCAGGGCAGTGAAATGGTGGGGGACAGAGTGACATGGAGGCAATTTGTTTGTGGCCACCCCATATGGGATTGAAGCATCTGGCAATAGACAGATAGATAGATAAACACAAAAAAACAAGAACTCACACAATCTATCAAACAACAAAACATACACACGTGTCATCTTACAAGAAACAAAACTATGCAGAACACAAAATACACCTACATATAATTTCACCACCATTAGACAAGACCAAGCTGATGGTGGTGGAATCATCACCCTGGTACACAAATCCATCAAATTTTCAGATACTAGTGCACACACCGTCACGCCTCCCCAACCCCCGTGACACCACAACAGAAATACAATCAACTGAAATAAGCACTGGTAACAAATCACACGATCGCCAATACATACATTTCCCACCAGTCGTACCCCACTACCACACAATTACTCTCCTCAAATACACCACATCATTAACATGCCCATCATCATCCTGGGTGGTGATTTCAACACCTAGGTGTCAGCCTGGCATGTCAACAACCCTGACACAGAGGGCTGGCTCTACAATCCCAAACAGATAATCTTTTCATACTCAATAATCTCCATCAACATACCCATATCCCACACCAAGCCCTCTTCCTCCCATCATCCCCAGACATCACCTTTTGCTCCCCAAACCTTTACCCCACAACATCCTGGAGAGTGGTCAAAACCCTTGGCTCCAACCACCTCCCAATCATCACTACCAAAACCAGAATCACCCTAGCTGGCCAGATACACACAAACTATATTTATAAGAGAGCCAACTGGGAGGTCTTCACAACTGAAACAGAACAACACTTTAAACATCAAATAGTACATTGATCACAAACATCAACACCGCTGTGCACATTTTCAATACAATTATTCAAAATGTGGACAAAAGATACATCCCTAGAGGAAACAGAAAGAGAGACAACCCCAACTTCACACCAGAAATTCAAGGCCTCATCGGTCAATGCGACACTACGACACTCCCCATACACAAGACACCGTACAACAAATACAAGAACTCAACACTCAAATAAACAATAAAATATCAGAACAGCAAACACTAAATTGGAATAATTATCTCCAAACATTTGATCACAAAACAAACACCAGCAAACTCTAAAATCTACAAAACTGTAAACAGCATCACACTCTCCAACAGCAACACTACAGAATCACATGCTGCCATCACAACAACAGCCACCATACCGTACCCTCAAACAAACAACAAGCAAACACTTTCATCAATCATTTTTCACATGCCAGCCATCTAAAACCCCATCACGACGACCAACGTGTCATCCGACGCAAGAGACAGTTCCCCACAATCCCAAACTTCGCACCTTTCATTTACAACCAGACGAAGCACATCATCAGCAACCTCAAGCACTTGTCTGCCTATAGACCAGACAACATAAGAAACATACACCATAAACACCTTGGACCACAAGGCATACAAGCACTCACCAACCTATCAAACTACAACTACTCACACCACATAATACCCAACATCTGGAAGCATGGAACCATCATCACTATCCCCAAACCCAACAAAGACCCTGTGTTACCTTCCTCACACTGCCCTATTACATTCCTCTGCACCCCCTCCAAAGTGAGTGAACAACTGGTATTACAACTAGTCGCGGCGCATGACTGTGAGGTTGTTATTATCGTGCCCTGGCAACCTACCATCCAAAGTGCGTCTGATTTTGTGTATAATATGAGACGCATGTGATTCGTGTATAATATGTCTGTGTATAATAATATTCGTGTATAATACATTCGTGCATAATACAGTAAGACCTCATTATAACGGAGTAATTGGGGCTCAGGCCAGTCCGAAATATGCGATTTTCCAATAAAAGCGACATCCGGACTTACCCCTGCTAATCCGGACTTTTTCCGATATATCAGACATTAGTCCGGATTGCATCGGTAGTTTTCACCACCATTGCAGTATTGTACTGTGTTTTACCTTCACTACATTAATCAAATGGTATAACAATACTGTACTGTGCACTGAAAAACGTCTTTTACTTGTCTTATTATGGTGAACATAGTTGAAGTTGTCACGCAGTCCGGACTGATTCTGGCTATATCGGACTTTTTCCGATATATAGGAGTTTAGTCCGGTAGCTCCTCGAGTCCGATAAAAGTGAATTCCGGTCTACTGAAGTCCGTTATATCGAGGTTTTACTGTAATATGATTCGTGTATGATACAAAATCGGATGCACTTTTGAATGGTAAGTTGCCAGAGTACGATAATGACAACCTCAGAGTCATGTGCTGCGACTACAGTTACACCTTACATCCCCCTAGCCCCATCACAACATGGTTTTAGGTCACTACACTCAACAAACACACTTCTTACAGACCTTACACAGAGTTTTTGATGGCATGAATTCAGCTACGCCACCACACAGAACACTCCTTGTCACACTAGACATTAGCAAAGCTTTTGATTCCATCCCCCACCACAACCTCACAAAAAATATTCAACACAAACATGAACAATAACACAAAAAGATGGCTGGAAAACTATTTAGCAGGCAGATGTGCACATGTAACATTTGCCAGTCAGTCATCAAACATCAGAAACTTCACAAATGGCATCCCCCAAGGATATGTTTTGTCCCCTACACTCTTTAACCTATACATGCACAACATACCCACAACCCACACAAAACAAATACACACAGCTTGCTATGCAGATAACACAACATTTAGATGTACACACCAAAACACAAACACAGCCACACACATCCTCCAACCTTACCTCAACGCACTACACGAATGGTTCACCAAAAACAGGCTCAAAATAACTCCAGCCAAATCTACAGTGACTCTTCTCACAAACTGGACAGTAGAACACAGTTACATTTCACACCTCACCATAAACAACACTCCCCAACCACCCACCCACCCACAAAATCCTTGGTGTAACATACATCAATGTCATTTAAACAGCACAAACATTAAAGATAAATTAACACAATGTCTTAAGGTCACTTGCCCATACAACATTTGGACACAACAAAGAAACCACCACCACCGTATACAAACAATATATACGTTCAGTGATGAATTATGCAAGCCCAGCTTGGGCTTCAAACCTCACTAAAACACACCAACACTCTACAGATCATACAGAACAAGGCACTAAAAATAATCACAGGCTGCACAGCTACTACACCCACAGACCACCTACACCAAGAAACCAAATTCCTCAAAGTCAAGGAACATCTAGACATGATAGGCACCCAAATTCTTACTGTAGCCTCCACAAACCCACACCATCCACTACACTACATGGCAGCACATCCACACACACCAAAGAACATCAAAACAACACCCAGCACATGACATCATACACAAACACTCTCATCTCTCCACCCTCAGACGAGCTTCCAGAAGCGCATCCATACTCAAATCGCTCACCACTCCATTCAGTCACCTAAAGACAACACACAGCTGCATGCACAGCCTCTTGATATCCACCATTCTGAATCCTATCTCCCTCATGAGGACAGGGTCCACCTGACCAGGCTGAGATGTGGGCATCATCCATCAGAAGAGGCTGAATGAATCTATCGCTAATGCCTGTCTAGGATGCTACACAGCACCCCATACTATATTAAGTACATTATGGAAGACTGCATTGCACACAATCACCAGTGCCAACAACACAACATACACTCCTTGAGAGCTCTGTGGGAAAACCTGGTTTCGGTCATGGCCTTCCTTAGGGACTCGGAGCTGTTCGGCCAGATTGCCTACGGAACATCTACAACTACTACTATAATCAATTACCTTTACAATAATAAATGGTTTATGGCTATTTATGCATGTTACTGCGCAGTAAAACTAAAGAAGAAAGATGCACAATTTTTTATGATTCTCAGCCACATTAGCTTAGCATTTTTTTTTTTTTAAATCCGTGTAAACACTTTTCTAGATAGAATGCTGATTTCAGTGTCATTTTAAAGCTGAATAGTTATACTTTGTGACAGTATGTCCACAAAAAGAAAACAAAGAAAATAAAAATTCTAAATGATGGGGTAAAATAATAAAGAAGCAAAGCCATGAGCCATACCAGCTGCACCGTACCTGCCACGCATAGAGCAACCATTCCATGACGTCAAGTTCGAGTCTCTTTGTTATGATGCGTAAATGCAATTTATGGTGAATATCTTACAAAAGTATCTTAAAATGATGCATCAATGCGCCGTCAGACTCTTGGAGGTTGGATATGAAATGACGCGAAAATGCGTCATCGTAATCTCGAAGGGTTTATGCCTGATTCACCCTCAGGAAATATTTATGCTGACCAGCAACAATCCTGAGATGTATGTGAAGAATACCAGTGATTTTTTGCAACCTACAGAAGAGCATTAACCACATGGGTGGCACAATGGCATAAGTTTCAGGTTGCAGTAGACAGTGTTAAAGCAACTTGGTTCAAACCCAAGAAGTGATCAGAGGCATTCTATTACATACACACTGCCAGGGATGTTAGACAGTCAATGTCAAACATGGGAGTAAAAGCCTGGCCTCGGGTCCTCTTACAAGCCAGATGTAATATGGAATGATTGTTTGCTTCCCAATGACACAAACGTCCCTCAACTCCCTCCCTATCCCCTGAAAGGAGGATGGTAGGACAAGTCTACCTCTACTTTTATTCCACTGGCTTCACAATGAAATGAGCCTGGGACCACAACAGATAAATGCATGGGGGAGGATAACATTACAGTATACCAAAGTCCCAATTTTATACAAAACCCCACCAAACAGAGAGACTTCACCAGGCTTGTGATCCTCTGTAGAGTTCACATAAATTACAGCAACATACTTTTACAGCTCTTTTATGAACCACACTTTTTGACTCACGAAAAGCTTTTTATGTCACAGTCACCTGTAAGCATGATATACGGACAAAGCAGTTTGGGTGTTGAGAAGGAAGGAAGGAATAATGAAGAACTAACACCAAGCCATTACATGGCTCTATGGCACCGAGGTAGAAGAGAGCAGGGGGAAATAATTAAATGTGCATTGTCAAGAAGAGTGAGAAAAAGCGATAATATTGGAAAAAGAAACAGTGGGAGAGACACCTATGAAATCAGTAACCAGTGGGCATTGATGCAGTGATGGAAGGAAGAGGTAAAACTGAGAGACAACACTGGAGAGCACAGACGAGCAATCATGAAAAGGTGACACAGTAATAGGGCAGTTACAGCATCAACAAAGCAGCAGCAGGTTATGGCTCATCAAGTCACCATGAGTGAGGTGGGTATCGGCCAGACAAAGACAAGCAAGGATTGTCTCCCATCAACAAAAGAAGTGAGTCAATATGTGCCAGGGAAGAGCTAAGGGTTTAATACTGTACTTCATGTTTGTTGCTAACCTGCAGGTCCCATTAGGATTCCCAATGTTCAAGGAAGTGATGGATCAAAGAAGGAAAACTATAAAGAGTTGGAATTGGACGGTAAGAGGACCTAGAGGAAAACGACATGCTAGCGAATCTGCCGGTTCATTACCAGGTCCCAGCAACTGGCCCCCCCCCCCAGAACAATGACAGAACAACCACTCCTGAATTTTGGGTGATCAGAGGATGATAGGAAGACTATGTGTGTATGGAAGTGAGCACACAGAGAATCAGTGCTAAGAAGAGGACTGTCTGATAAAGTTATGATAAAATTTGGAGGGCACCAGTTATGCTTGAAACTGGACTCTCCCTGGAACTGTATGCCAATCAATGGCTTTGTTAAAGAGAATCTGAGGAAGGGCACAGAGATATTTAGGTGTGACTGAGTGTTTATGGTTAGAATGAAAGCAATGATCACAAGCAAATGGTGACATTGGTAGTGAAAGGTATGGGGCAATGTGCTGCATGTTGGAAGGATGGGTGGGCACAAGTCAATGTGGCCATGTGCTGTATGCTGGATGAGTGAGGGAAGCAATTCAACCTTATGTTTATAACAAAACGGTATGCAAGAGGTACAGTAGCATCATAAGCAGGTTCCTGGCTGTGGCAGCCTCCAAATGAGCTGGGTGCAGGGTGGAGAATGAGGGTTATACAAGGATACACCATGTATTTGTCTTGTGTATAGCAGTGGTTATTTGAATATGATCCATGATGGAGTACTGATAAATCTCTTTGACAATCAGAGGAACACTATGCTGCATATAAATGAACCAGTGCTTTCTGGTGGTGAAACTCTGGCAGCAAAAAAGTGCAATATCAATGCAAGTTTCAGCACAGGAGAAGGATGTGTAGTGCTTCCCTAAACGACATGAGCTACAAATGTAAAACTCCTTTCAAACAGACAACTGTTGTAAACAGTTATCTGTAGAGTAGAAGGGAATTTATGTGGTGGTGGTGATAAAGCAATAAAAAACATAAAGTATCAACAACGTGTTTCAATTTCCTGCAACAATATTTTCTTCTTTCACTGTATTTAAATGAAAATCTGTTCTTATAATTTTCAGTCAATGACAATTATATACTGCATTTAAGAAACTCCTGAACATTTGAGTTTAGAGAGTTCATCCATCCATCCATCATCCAATCCTGCATTGCCCCCTGAGGAGCATAGGAGCCCGGGGCTAGGCGAGTTGGTCCTGACATTTAAGACGAGTGACCAGCCTCACTCATCCCTGAGTGGCATTATGTGAGCAATAAACCCCAACCACCCCTTGGATATAAACTTTCACCGGCTCAATCTGACTGAAGCGCCTTATTTACCCACTATAAACCACCAGGCGCCATAATCTGGTCATACAGTTACCACCCAGCATGGTAAATGGTTTCTTAGTACACAGGAAACCACTTCGCTTGTCACTCAGTGTAGAGTCACCCACAGGCAGAACAAAGAGGAAAGAATAAAGGAGAGAAAGACAGAAGAGGGAGTGTAAAGTCACCCCTAGGCAGAAGGATGAGGAAAGAATGAAGAAAAGACAGAAGAGGATGGAAGGAAAGAAGAATGGAGGAGAGGAAAGGGCAGACACCTGAGAGTGGCACTACATCAAGTGAGTGGATGGTGAGTGCCCCCACCTACCACTTTACGCCAGAAATACAACTGGTCTTTTACCACCACAGTGCCAAGTGGGCACCAGCTGGTCAACTGAACTGATCTAGTTCATGCCTCACTTGGTAAGAGCCTACTTTAAATTCTCATTTTTTTTTTTTTCTTGGCTGTGGGTCACCTTATGGAAAAAACTGATCCACCAAAAGAAAAATAGTGAAATGTAGCCATCCTTGTGGGCAAGTTGCATAAAAAAACAATAAGTTTGCAACACTGGGTTCAATTATATTTAAATGATGGAAACTACCACTTTCGAAACTTTGTGTAACAAAGTAGTGATGAA
Organism: Birgus latro; assembly: GCA_018397915.1. Lineage (NCBI taxonomy): Eukaryota > Metazoa > Arthropoda > Malacostraca > Decapoda > Coenobitidae > Birgus > Birgus latro. Next base: position 29,325 of record JAGKTI010005350.1, on the reverse strand, counting down.
GCAAAGTATGTACCAAAAATCCCTTACATAATTACAGTACTAACAAAAATACTGGGGACTAAGAACAGTGAATCAACCTGTATATACAATGACCATCCACAAAGGAAGTGGATGATAAGTTGGAGAAAAATGCAATCATTTGTACAATGAAATTAAAAAGTGATAAATGCAATGAAGGAAGTCAATACTGCTCATGACTGCCTGCTACTTGCTACGGTATAAATCTGGCTGATGGTAGATATGTAATATGGGGGCCAAAGCTGGACAGGGATGCCTTCGTGCAGTTGAACCAATATAACCAGGTCACCTGCCCAGTTTTAAAAATCTCTCAACTTCTCTATCCCTCAATAAAATGATGACAAACTGCAGAAGGCCAACTTCAATCCACCACATTAATGTTCATACGAGCTTAAGACAGCAGCAAAAGTATAGAAAGCAATCAGCCAAGAAACCATGTGCATCAATTAACCCCTCCAGCTCCAGGACTTGATTTCTAGCTCTGCCATCTCTACACCAATTTAATCAGCTTGGAACTGTCTATGTTACATATTTTATAACTTTCACACCTGGGAATTCCCCAGAACAAAATAAAATACGGTACCAGTAAGAACACAGCAAAATGAAAATTGACAGTCATGCTGCTGCTGATGATGAATAAAATGAAGATGCATTCATCTACCAGAATGAAGTCCACACACAAATACAGAACTGAGAACTGATGGTGACGAGGCAGTCACTTTAATGCACAATATTCAATCAACAACCCTGACAGATAATCTTTTCATACTCAGTCATCCCAATCAGTATACTCATATCCCACACCAAGCCCTCTTCTTCCCATCATCCCCAGACATCACCTTCTGCCTGGAGAGTGGTCAGAACCCTTGGCTCTAACCACCTCCCGATCATCATCACTACCAAAACCAGAATCACCTCACCTGGCCACAGACACACACACACTAATTATAAGGGAGCCAACTGGGAGGCCTTGACAACTGAAACAGAACAACACTTCGAAACATTAAACAGTACATCCATCACAAACATCAACACCGCTGTGCACTTTCAATACAATTATACAAAATTAAGACAAAAGACACATCCCTAGAGCCAACAGAAAAAGACACAACCCCAACTTCACACCAGAAATTCAAGGCCTCATCAGACAACAGGACACACTACGACACTCCCGAACACCCCATACACGACACCATACAACAAATACGAGAACTCAACACTCAAATAAACAATATCAGAACAGCAAACACTAAACTGGAATAATTATCTCCAAACACCTGATCACAAAACAAACACCAGCAAACTCTACAAAACACTAAACAGCATCACACTCTCCAACAGCAACACTGCACAATCACACACTGCCATCACAACAACAGACACCATACCTTCAAACAAACAACAAGCAAACACTCTCATCAATCACTTTTCACATGTCAGCCATCTAAACCCCCATCGCGAAGACCGTTGTATCATCCAACATAAAAGACAGCTCCCACAGACCCAAACTTTGCACCTTTCACTTACAACCAGAAGAAGCACATCATCAGCAAACTCAAGCACTCATCTGCCTGTGAACCAGACAACACAGACAACATACACCTTAAACACCTTGGACCACAAGGCATACAAGCACCACAAACATATCAAACTACAGCTACTCACACAACATAATACCCAACATCTGGAAGCATGGCATTATCATCACTATCCCCAAACCCAACAAAGACCCCACATTACCTTCCTCACACTGCCCCATCGCACTCCTCTGCACCCCCTCCAAAGTCACTGAAAGACTGGTACTACAACAAGTTACACCTCACACCCCCCTAGCCCCATCACAACATGGTTTTAGGCCAATACACTCCACAAACACTCTTCTTACAGACCTCACACAAGAGAGTTTTTGATGGCGTGAATTCAGCTACCTCATAGAACACTCTTTGTCATACTAGACATTAGTAAAGCTTTTGATTCCATCCCCCGCCACAACCTCACAAACAAAATATTCAACACATACACAATAACACAAAAAGATGGCTGGCAAACTATTTAGCAGGCAGACGTGCACATGTAACATTTGCCAGTCAGTCATCAAACATCAGAAACTTCACAAATGGCATCTCCCAAGGATTTGTTTTGTCCCCTACACTCTTTAACCTATACATGCACAACATACCCACACCCCACACAACACAGATACACACAGCTTCCTATGAAGATGACATAACACTTACATGTACACACCAAAATGCAAACACAGCCGCACACTTCTTCCAGCCTTACCTCAACACACTACATGAATGGTTCACCACAAACAGACTCAAAATAACCCCAGCCAAATCTACAGTGACTCTTCTCACAAACTGGACAGCAGAACACAGTCACATTCCACACCTCACCATAGACAACACTCCTCTACCACACACACACACACACACACACAAAATCCTTAGTGTAACATACAATACATCAATGTCATTTAAACAACACACCACAAACATCAAAAATAAATTAACACCTAGACTCAACGCATTGAAGTCACTTGCCCATACAACATTTGGACACAACAAAGAAACCACAACCACAGTATACAAACAATATGTATGTTCAGTGATGAATTATGCAAGCCCTGCTTGGGCTCCTAACCTCACTAAAACATACTATAACACTCTTCAGACGATACAAAACAAGGCCCTAAAAATAATCACAGGCTGCACAGCTACTACACCTACAGACCACCTACACCAAGAAACCAGTCCTCAAAGTCAAGGATCATCTAGACATCAGAGGCACCCAAATTCTCATCACAGCCTCCACAAACCCACAACATCCACTACACCACAAGGCAGCCCATCCACACACACACACACACACACACCAAGGAACATCAAAACAACACCCAGCACACGACAGCATACACAAATACTATCATCCCTTCTCCCTTGCCCGCCTTAGACCAGCTTCCAGAAGCATATTCATACTCAAATCACTTGCCGTTCCATTCAGTCACATAAAGACAACACACAGCTGCATGCAAGGCCTCCTGATATCCATCTTTCTGAATCCTATCTCCCTCATGAGGACAGGGTCCACCTGGCCAGGCTGAGATGTGGGCATCATCCAGCCGTCTTAAGTTAACGGAAGAGGCTGGATGACTCCGTCGCTGACGCCTGTCCAGGATGTTACAGCACCCCATACTATTAAGCACATCATGGAAGATTGTATTGCACATGATCACCTATGCCAACAACACAACATACACTCCTTGAGAGCTCTGTGGGAAAGGCCGGTCTCAGCCATGGCCTTCCTTAGGAACTGTTCGGCCAGACTGCCTAGGGAACAACTACTACTACTACCACGTGACGTAATTGTAGAATAAGAAATCATGGAGTTAGTAGACAGCTACCACACAAGTAATTTTCTCATTTCAGCCCATATCCTATTTGTGATGACTCTACAGGTTTTCTTTAGGAAGCGATTAATTAAAATTTTGCCTCAAATTGTTGAAAATTACCAGTTTTTGAGATGTGACCCCTTCCCAAAGTAACTGAATTAACCCTTTCGCTGCAGAATTTACTTTTGGCTTGGTTCTCAAAAAGTGTCAATTCTCCAGCAAAAAATAAAAATGGTATTAGGTAATTGTCTACAACAATTTTGTGACTGCCTAATACTTACACATCCATTGTCAGCACTAAAATTCCTTAATAGCTACATATATTGTCAGCAGAACGATAATCAAACATTTGCCGGGGATTTAATTAAAAGGACACCGAGATGCTGGCCGGCTGATGTGTAAAGGTTCGGTGTTTACTGTAATATTATATTCATTATCAAGCATTTTCTACATACTTACACGTCCAGCACCTTCTTAAGAAATATCTAAACACATTACATTGCATATAACTCACCTAAATAATGGTAAAACTCCATAGAAAGGTGACATTCGGCCAAGCACTCGATCAGCTGGGTGGGCATGTTTGTTGACATGATGATTCAACTTGCCACCGCGTGATGGCGACACTTTCTGGGATGCCGTTGCCATAGCAATGTCGGCTAGAGCCTGGAGTACCGCGGGGCCAGTTCAAATCGTTTTTTGAGGCCTGTCGACTACAGTTGTTTTTCGCAGTGAAAGGGACTAATTCACAGAACAACTATAGTCATAAAATGCTGCGAAAGGGTTAAGTCAATTTAGTCATTTGTCTACCCTGATGGCACACAATCTATCCCAAACCCTAAGTAGTCCAGTTCTAACCAACAAAATCCCAACTTTACCTTCGTTATCAGCCTCACATACCTGAAGGAACAAGACCAGGAATGGGAGAGTGCCTGTTCTTTCAGAGGTCATGATTTTCATATTGCCACAGTGCAACTCTGCATGTGACTGACTGAGTAATGTGACTCGTTCTGACAGCCAAGTGACACAGGACTGTCAGAGAGAAAAGGTGTTTGCACAGGAGAGATATAACCATAGAACACCTACACAATAACCAGACTGCTTATGGGCAGACTCTAGAGTACCACCACAATCGACTCTTGGTAGTACAGTGCTACCATGAGAGAAATGTGGGTACAATCACTTAGACAGGAAACAATCAGCGACAAGTAGACACTCAACCTTTACAAGTGAATCTACATAAAGTAAACCCAAAATGAGACTCCTGTTTCCTTTGATTTGTAAAGGCTCCAATATGCCTGCATATTGGACAACTATTAGAGGTTCTCCATGCTGTTCGCTAGCAGCCTCCATTCAGTCCCTTGTTATATATCTCAAATTTCTTTTTTCCCAACATTACCAGCAACTGTTGGAAAATAATTAGCTGATTCTAGTACTTGGTTTAAATTCCAGTCCACAGAAACATCAGCTGTACCATGGCCAACCCCAATGCGGTGATTCCCCGTGAGGAAGCATGACTTCCAACCAAAAATAAGCAGAACAAAAGTACTACTATACTAATTTACTACCCCTTCAACTAGGTGGCATCTTTTTACCCTTTCACATCGGGTGGCATATTGACATGCCGCTAAGGAATTGTCTGTAGCCATCAGGTGGCACGTGTAAGTGTTCTGGACTTTCTATATTTGCGCACCAGTACTGCGGGCCCAGTAGGGGTTCTGTAACAGGAGGTGGCAAGACTGAGAAGTTGCCATCATTGGAGGACTATTTTACTGTCTATTATTTTCGTCAAGTACAAGAAGTATGTCGAGGGATGCAGCACGAGATGTTTTGCCATTACAGAAATTTACTTGGATCTGATGGAAGTGATGTCTGATGACTCAAATTATGTTGTAAGATGGAAGTGTGTGAAAATGAAAGTGCTATAATAAAAGAACAAAAACAGAACGGCTTTGAGTTTATCATTATACCGAATGGCATACATCTGGCAGTGGAGGACCTCCAACACCACAGGTATTGACAGCTTACCACACAGGTAACTCTTCTTTTTTTTCATTACGTTAGACATCATTTTACTCAGAAAAGTATGGTCTATTTTTTGGTGTGGAATATTTTATAGAACAATTATCTTTATATATATCAAAACCCTGATGTGTTAAAAAAAAAAAAAAAAGAGTGAAAGGGTTAAAGTTATCTTGCAACCTTCAGATTTTATTCTGCTAGAAGGTTTGAAATACTATAGATGGGTCTGATATTCCCTTCATTAATCCCTTCAACATGAGAGTTATCTTCAACCCATGCATTTTCCACTCAATCCACAGTCAATCCATCTCTGTACTCCTAACACTTCTCACAACAAAGCACATGAAATGGTTAAACACTGACCCTTTCAATGCTGCCTGTATGTATGTGTGCATCTGCAGATCACGACCACCCTCCATCTTGTCAATTTCCCTTGCCACAAACTCCGTCACTGCTGCAACTCACCACCAATGTGCACATGGTGGACTGTGACAAAACGAGCTCCTCAAAGGCAATCCACACACCAGCTTTTGCATTGTTTGGGGTATTGGCCAACAGATCACCAGCCATAAGCCCTCTCATCATAGTTGCAGTGCACTTGCCATCTCTGCAGTCACACACCACTGCATCTGCCAGCAAAATAGAAATATTAGAAGGCACAGTCTCTTTCCCTCTAAAACCTCCACTTTCATGATTTATTTTGCACACATCGATATTAGGACAAAATCTGTTAGAAGTTCTCATTCACATACCAGTCATTAAAAAGTTTGTCAGGAATTAAGCTTCACTATACCTGACAAACTGTACAGTACCTACACTACAACCATTAAGATTAAAATGTTGCTTCTGTGGCTTGGCCAGTCAGATGTGGTTGGTATAATAAACAACTCAAAAATAATAGCTACTTAATAAATAAGACAAAATATCTTGCCCACAACCATAGGCTTGAAAAGAAAGAGGCAACCCCCTGGCACTCTGGCTAGTAGAAGCTTATAATCATATCCAAAGCATAACTGGCAAGTCAGTATGATGAAAATAAACTTGTGAAAATCAATTACCACATTACCAATACTGCAGCGTGATATAGTGGAAAGCTGTCTGGCTTACCCAAGTATCGAGTTAAATTCCTGGCACACTAGGCGTAGTATGTTACACGATAAATAACCAATATTACCCATTAACACTTTCAAGAACTGTTAAGCACAGAGAATGAACGTGACTGGGAAATGGCTAGCAGAAGGTGGGAGGTGAGAAAAGAGTAAGAAATCAGTAGGATGGAAGAAGTGGAAGCAATGAAGAAAGTCAAAATGGGGAAAGCCCCAGGAATTGATGGTGTGTGGTGAAATGCTAAAGCATGGGGGAGAGATAGTAGTAGAATGGGTATGAAAGATGTGCAGAGTGGTCTGGGAGGAAGGTAGGGTCCTGGAGGATTAGAAGTCAGGTACAATTATTCCCCTGTACAAAGGAAAAGGGGAAAATGGAGTGTGTGGTAATCATAGGGGCATTTGACTTTGTGTAATAGGAAATGTGTATGGTTGGATACTTATTGACAGAATTAGGGAAATACCAGAGGAATCAGTTGGAGAAGAACAGGGAAGTTTTTAGGAAGGGTAGAGGTTGTGTAGATCAGATATTTCTAGATCTTTAGTGGAAAAGTTTCTAGAGAAGGGAAAGGAAGTTGTATGAAGTCTTCATGGATTTAGAGAAAGCATATAACAGGGCAGATTGACAAGGAATGTGGAAAATATTAAGAATAAATGGAGTAAATGGGAAGTTGTCAAATGCCATGAAGAGTATGTATGAGGGTGCTAAGGCTGGAGTGTGTGTGGATAGTGAATTTGTCTATCTGAATGTTGGACTAAAACAGGGATGTGTCATGTCTCCATGGATATTCAATCTGTACATGGATGGTAGGTAGGACAGTGGATGTTGGAGCAACTTTAATGAGAGGGCAATATCTGGAAACCCCCTGTACTGGTGTTTGCTGACGACACTGTATTAAGCGAAGACGAAAGGTCTACAAGGCTAGGCGAATGAGTTTGGAAGAGCGTGTAAGAAATGGAATCTAAAGGTGAATACGGGGAACAGTAAAACTGTTTACCAGAGAGGGGTTAGTTCGTTTCCTCGCCGTAAGCAAGCATGGTGCTGTGCACTGCACCCATTTTGAATTTTTCGTATTTCCTTTCGTATTGCTTTTCGTATCGAGACAGATAATTTTGTATTGTGGAATTTGTCCTATGTTCATTGCTTTCGTAACGTTGAAAATTCGTACTTTGGGTTTTCGTTTATTGAGGACTAACTGTGCCTGGAGGGTGATGCCTTCATAAGGTGGAACCACAATGACAGCAATGAAGCTGCCCTGTGATAAGTCCCTCAATCCTCTCCCAGTCTGTAGAAGAGGATTATGGACTGTGGGAAAAGGTCAACTTCAATCTGCAATCCAGTGGGTTATGTCACTGAGACAGAGCTCAGTGGGTTATGTTCTGGGAGGAATTGTGTTACAAATATTACGGTATTACAACAACTACTATCTCTGCAAACGATGTGAGCATCACCTAGTGTAAATGTTTAATCACCTGGTAGCAAAATATACTCATATATCATTATTGGTAAATAGTCCAAGCAAACA
>JAGKTI010005350.1:0-16239 GCA_018397915.1 Birgus latro | reverse complement strand
ATATATATATATATAGCCTATGAAGCTAAAGTTTTCACCAACTACAATTTAAACAGCTACGTATATATACTGTAATATATGACAGGATGGTCCATATACAAAGCTCCTCTTCCACTCTGCTGGGTGATTTCTTGTGTGTTCCAGGAACAGTTTAGTCAGTGTTATCACTGTCTACATTGCCTTGGTGGTGTTGGTGAGGGATGCCTTCATGTGTGGCATTGATACCATGTGCTTCCATTGCCCAGTTATATAAATGTGCCTCAGCTCCCTCCCTATCCCCTGAAAGAAGTACTGTGAACTGCAATACGAGGGCAACTTCAGCCTGCAGTCCACTGGGCTCACATTTCAGATAAACCTTGGGACTACTACTGTTATTACCAAGCCCTGGCAAATTTCAAAAGGAACAGGTAACTCTCATGCACTACCACACCCACACAAGTATTTTTAGCCATTGCCACAACACACATGAAACCACCAAATGAGTGCCTGGTGAAGCATTACTTATAGATAATCTGTATATTGATGGCTATCTGTGATACTGTACTGAAACATCAGCCAATTAAGTAGTCACTCTCACTGTACATTTGTGTATCACGGGTTCTCCTCAACCTCCAACCAACCGAAAAAAAGTTGTACCTTAATTTCACACCAATTTTTAAGAATTCAAAGCTTTTCTAGACTATACAAGACAGCCAGAGTATTGCTGGGTTGATGTGGATGTGCTTGAAGGCATTAGGACAACTGGCCTAAGATGGTTTGACCATGTACGAGGATGAGGAAAACAGAAACACAACTCAATCCCACCACAATTATGAGAACAAATGCATCGACAGCAAAATGTACATATTTAACGCTTTCTCTTTGGCAACATCTCATTTAAGTATAAACAGTGATTAGTAAATAGTGCTCCACCATGCAGTATCTCAAACACTGCAGGGATACATCAGTCTGCTGGTGTGAACATGGATGTGGCAATAGGAATGGAATAAACACCAACTAAGCTGTCGCCACAACACACGAGAAATTGCCCATTGGAGTGGAAAAGAAACATTATACGAGGTGCTACTCAAAAGTTCCAGTAATTTGAACAGAGGGGGCCAACCGTTTGCGGTTTTGCCTTTTGCCGCTGGGAGAAGTCCTCAGCACCCCTTGTGAGTCAGTGTGGCCCCAGCTGTGACTGTGAGCGGAAGTGTTGTTGAGCTACTCTTACTATTGTAACATGGTGTGTAAGTGGTTTGGCAGTTTTGCAATGGTGGACCAACGGCGCAGCAATGTCAAGTAGATGTTGATCGTTTTCTTCGATATCGAAGGGATTGTTCACAAGGAATTCGTCCCACCCAGTCAATATGTTAGCGGATAGATTTACTGTGAACTTTTGCAGCGTCTGAGGGAGTACATCCGCCGCAAACATCAAGAACAGTGGAAGAACAAGGACTGGGTCCTACATCATGACAACGCCTCCACCCACACATGAATTGTAGTCCAGCAGTTCCTGGCTTCTTCTAACACATTAGTCATTCCCCACCTACCCTATTTGCCTGACCTTGCCCCCTGCAACTTTTTCCTGTTTCCTAAGCTGAAATTATGACTGAAAGGGCATCGATTTGACTCGATTGAGGATGCTAAGGCTGCAGTGCATGTGGATGGCAAACTGAGTGAATCTTTCCATTTGAAGGTTGGATTGAAACAAGGATGTGTCATGTCTCCATGGTTGTTCAATCTGTACATGGATGGGGTTATAAAAGAGATACAAGGTCGGGCAGTGGATGCTGGAGCGGCCCTAGTGAGAGAGGGCAGTGTTTGGAAACTCCCTGTACTGTTGTTTGCAGATGATACTGTGTTGTTGAGCAAAGACGAAGGGGAGCTGCAAGGCTTGGTAGATGAGTTTGAGAGAGTGTGTAAGAAACGGAATCTAAAGGTGAATGTAGGGAAGAAGAGTAAAGTGATGGTCTTCGAGAGAAGTGAAGCCAGTGACTGTACAGTGAGACTGGATGGGGAGGATATGGAGAATGTGAATGCATTTAAGTACCTGGGTAGTGTGATGAGTAAGGATGGAAGTCTGGAGGGCGAAGTGCTTGAAAGGGTGCAGCAGGGAAGGAAGGTTGCTGGTTCGTTGAAAGCAATGATAAGAAACAGGGAGGTGAGCATGGAAGTGAAAAAGTTGTTATATGACAGTATTGTGATACCAACTCTAACATATGGAAGTGAAGCTTGGACCCTGTTGGAAGGAGAGAAGTTAAGAGTGAGAGCAGTGGAAATGAGTTATTTGAGAGGAGCATGTGGAGTCACATGGAGAGACAGACTAACAAATGAGGAAGTGAAGGAGCATTGTGGTGTGGTTGTGGATGTGATAGGAAGCATTAGGAGAAACACGTTAAAGTGGTTTGGGCATGTGGTGAGGATGGAGAGTGAAAGACTGATGAGGAGAATGTATGTGAGTGAGGTGGAGGGGGCAAGAGGGAGGGGGAGGCCAAGGGAGGGATGGAGTGGAGAGGTACATGAGAGAGGGAGGTGTAAGCTGGGAGCGGGGTAGTGAAATGGCGGGTGACAGAGCGACATGCAGGCGATTTGTTTGTGGCCACCCTGTGTGAGATTGAGGTGTCTGGCAATATATAGATAGAGGAGATCCAGACAGAACCACAGGAGGTGCTCAAGACCATCACACCTGAAGCCAACCAGGGATGCATGGACTTGTGGAAAAAAACGCTGGGACCACTGTATACATGCCAAAGGGGACAACTTCAAAGGAGACAGTGAGAACTAGGAGGTAAGGTCACTTATTTTCCTACAATATTCAAATTACTGGAACTTTTGGGTAGCACCTCGTATATGGACTACCCTGTATTTTTACTCCTTCCACAGGACTTCATTCAATTCACTGAAAATTTATCACAATTTGGGAGCTAAATAAATGCTATCTGTTGCCCTTCAATTTCAAAATATAAGTTCCAAATCTATATAAGATCATCCAGAGACAGCAAGAATATGTAAAATGATGTCCAAGGAAAAGAACAGCTTTCATTATTTCATCATTTTCAAAATATTTGGTAGTTAGGGAAAACCTATAAAAACGTACTGTATATATATGACATGCATACAATATTTTGCTCACTGTACATACTTAATCCTATAAAAATGTATATAAATGACATGAACATTGACAAAATCTAACCACTACACATGAAAACAATGATCTCGCTTTGTCAGTGAGTGTGTACAAACAAATAATACTGTGGGTTATTTTTAAGGTTCGTTCTGAAGCCTTATTTAGGGATGTAAACCAAGCACACCTAAGATGACCTAACCTAACCATGAGAATTACCTCTTCTCATTTTTTCCTCCACGGCCAAGGTTACGTCCAAGGTGTATGGTTTTCCTGAACAGGTTAGGTTAAATTTCATCAGCTTTGGTTAGGTCAGGATAGGATAGGTTACGTTTAATTAGGTTACGAAAGGATTGGATAAGATGTAATGTTGGGTTAGGATGTCAGGTTAGATCTGGCCTTGTCAAGTTTGGCTTCTACAAAATCCATATATCAGGATAGGATAGGTTAAGTTTAATTAGGTTACGAAAGGATAGGATAAGATGTTATGTTGGGTTAGGATGTCAGGTTAGATCTGGCCTTCTCAAGTTTGGCTTCTACAATATCCATATATAAGGCTGCACAAATACACTTAATAATAACCCAACTTTTGCATGTTTTTATCGCAATTCTGACTAACTACATTATTACTATGTACATTGGAAGCTCTGTTCTGAGCAATAACATTTTGCATTCTAATATAATCCACCCCTACAGTTTATTAAATACTGTACAGTATGAGAAGGCCTATTTGTTACTAAAGACATTGCTGAATTAATAAAATTTTCTTATGAGAAACTGAGTCACCCTAATATATCCATACATCTGAGTTTGATTTTTCCAAGGGAGATTTTGCGGCTTTGGTCTGATGTGGGGGAAAGCGGTATAATTTTACCACAAAGGCACAGTGATTCCATCCTCACAATCTCACACTCTTCAGGAAAGATAATTTTAGTAGCTACAGTAGCTATGCAAGTGTTTAGACAAGCAGTGGGTAGCAAATAGAAAATATGGTACTGTATACCTATTTTTGGTTACTTACGGAAGCTGCCATTTCATCCACAACAATGTGCTTACTGACGTTCTCCCTACCAGACTGCATTGCCTATCGATGATCTTGCTGATGGGACACCTCAATGGACCCAACATTCAAAGCTATTGGGAACCTACTGTACTGATCCAACCTAACATAACCTACCCTAACCTATCTTAACTGAAAGGCTTTGCCCCCTCCTCCTGAGCCCCCTAGGATTGTAACCACCTAGGATTGCCACTTAACCTAACCATGAAAGCCCCAAATACCTATCAGGCCAAATCCAAACCTCAATGCTAATTTACAAAACCTAATCCACCCAGCTCTAACCTAACTTACCAAAATTACCCAAACCTATCAGTGTGCAATCTGGAATTATACCAAAACAAGTCCTATACATTTCATAGGTAAAGTTTATAAAATACCCATCATCTGTGGTAACCTATGATAACAAATGGCTATCATGTGTAAAACCCATTCCAATAGGGTACCTAGAAGACCAATGCTCATGTGCTAACACATTAATACAAATTAAAATAATGGTAACATATATAGTTTCAGCCAAAAACACATTTACAATTTTTTTTTTTCCCCCATGATTTCAGGCAATTCTGACACTTTTCTACTCTGGCATTTTTGTTGCAAATTATTTTTATTTTACTCCTGAAGACAACCTAACCTAACCTTCGAGTAAAATAATTTGCAACAAAAATGCCATAGCGCTGTCAGAAGTCTCTGGAAATATTATATACAATATTTTATATATATATATACTGTATATATAAACGTTTCAAAATCTCGTAATTGTTTTTGGCTTAAACTGTAATTATATCAATAATAATATCAATAATAACGCAGAAGCAGAACTGCAGTCCAATACTGACCCTTGATGGACAGCAAAATATTGAACATGATTTTCTGACTGAATAACTTTCCCTGTAGAGATTTTTAAATATTTCTGCAATGTCTATATCAACAAAGACCTACATCAGACAAACAGGCACTCTTCAATATTATAACTTACGGTAGAAAGTGTGCAGGCATTAAGTTTCCAACAGTTCCATGCCAGTGATGCTCCTAACTAATAAAAACAACTCGACACTGAATCATGAGCAACTCCATGTGAAACAGAGCTTGAGTGATGGTCATTTTTTCCTCAAAAGCTACTTTAAATGATGAACAAGTTACGGCCCTACCTTAGTTCCGACCGCCATTTTGGAATCGTCTCACAAGACTCACATCTTTACCAATTTTTTTAAAGAAGTGTCTTTATATCCCTAGTTCATTTAATTATTTGTTCATTATTTTACACTGCGCATCTTAACACAAAATCTAGTCATTAACTTGACTTGCTATTACAAATCTTTAATAATTTTCCCTCAATTACATAACCAGTTTTTAACTACATTACCAGTCAGTTTTGGCGCCCGATTTAATTGACAAAATGACACCTTTCACTTTTACTATATTTCCAACTGATAAATTACAAAACTCAAAATACAAACTTCATATATTTAAAAATGCTTTTGATTACAGTAGAGTTCAATAAAAGCACATAATTTACTATTGATTTGTAGTTTACATGCTGCTCATAATTATGCTGGAACTACATGGCTAAGCTCGTACAGCAATTCCTTAAACTACTTCCGCATAGTTTAACAGATTTCTTATATATCTAAAGTGCTATACACAGCTGGCTTTATACCAAAGGCGTCTTGTGTATTTACGTATTCTGCATGGAAGTACATCACACATAACTTTATTCATCTACATTCTCTTCCTCTCTAGACCACACACAACTTTATTCCATTCTCTCTGCTTCTCTACTGAGTCTAGCCATGATTTTTATATTTTTTTTTCTGTAATGAAGCTATAGTAAGTTTGTTTTCACCTGACTAAGATCCATAATGTCTTTCAGCTCGGGTGACAGCCAAGTTTAGTCAGATTGAAGGGTGGATCTGACTTGTAACCAAGGAGACTGATTCCAACCTCAACTACGGCTCAGTAATTTCATGCAGTCATGACTTACTCGTAACATGAGCAGCCGTTTTGGTAGATGAAAACAAACTAACTATAACACACACATAATTACAGTATACAGTACTACCAATTGATCAGAAGAAAGCCCATCATTTTCCACCCAGTAACCACAAGCAGGACTGGTCACGAGACCTCACAGTTCTCAGCATCTCATCTTACCATTGCACCACTGGGCCAGCTCCCGTGAGCTGTATCACTATTCATTTCCTCTCACTATTGCCATCCAAGCCGGTCTCCCTCTTAAATACAGTATACTCTTTCACTTCATCCACCTACTTTCTATATAAGCACTCTTTCTCAAACCAATCCAAGCCACTCTTTCCTCATATAACCCACTCAGGCAATCAGTTCCCTAACATAACTATGAGATAAGGTTTTGCAGGAAAGACAGGGGATGAAAGAAGAGTATCTATCCACGTATCCTGTTCATCATCATTATCTCACCTCTTTTTTCCCTTCTGCCAGAGGGGTAAGTATGGCACAGAAAGAGAAATGGAAAGAATACAACAGTGCAAGAATACTCAAGGATGGGCCTCATGCAAAAACAAATCTTAGTTATGAGGAAAATTATCAAATCTAACACACTATGATGTTTCCCTGAGAGACAAGCAATACGAGCCCAACACAGATACACACAACCAATTTCCCACATTCCAGCATAATACTGTTTCCACACCACATGCTTGCTGGTGCAGGTGGTAGTTCTACATCACTGTAACACACAGTAGTTCTCGCCCGCACCAGCCTGTATCCAGCGAGGCCACTTGTATGGGTTACGATGATAAAAAACTCTTGCCTACATCTACCCATGCCAGCAAATTTTTGTCATGGATGCAACCTTCTGTTGTTATTTTGGCTAATGGAAGATGATTTCAGTCAGTAGAGAAAAACCCTATGCAATATAAAACATTCATACATGTCTAGTCTGACACACTGTTATAGCTTTCATACATGCCTAGTCTTACACACTGTTACAGATTATATATTTTAGTTACCTGAAATAACTTTATTACGCAGAGGGAAACCCTATGATGTCAAAGAGCCAAAAACAATCTATCACTGCATAGGTGGAACTTGGGTACTGTACAATAATTTTACTTCATTATTCAAGCTCTTAGTTACGAACAGCATCAACCCATCACATTCAGTGAGATGGTATTCATTACAGCTAAAAAGCAAAGTGATCCAGCATTAAGCAATACAAACATAGTATCTGAGTCCCATACACTATATACTTCATGCAGAAATGTTAATATCCAAAATACCATAAACTGTTTGATGGCAGTTTTAGTATTAAGTTAAAATGACTGTCACTAGTCAAACTAGTGGTTTTCTCTGGCAGAAGTTTTTACATTCAAACTAAAGTATTTTGTCTAAGTAGTTTACATATCCAAAATTTACTGTATTTCTCTGACAGTATATTTCACATTCAAACTAAAGTAATTCATCTAAGTATATTGCATATCAAAATTACTGTATTATCTCTGAGTAGTTTCATATTCAAAAAAGTGGCACCATACTTTGTCTAAGTAGATTTTATATTCAACCTACTGAGCTGTTAAAAGCAAAAGTTTACTGACAATCCTCTGCCAGCCTTGTGGCCTGTCTTCCCTATTTCTCATTCCTCCCCAAACATCAGACAGTATCCTTCCTTCTCATAATATTTGTGTGCTGCATACTGACTTCCATAATTCTCACTCTTACCTAAATATCAGAGAGTATCCTTCCTTCTTATACTGTCTTCCTGTGTGCTTCATATTACCTTCCACATTTCTCACTCCTTCCACAAATATCAGAGTATCATTCCTTCTCATACTCTCTTGTGTTTCACATAGCTATCACAGAAAAATACTTCAGCTACAGCCACAAGGAAGCATCAAAGAACTTTTGACCATAACAGTGCATCCTCTAAGAGTACTGTAACTCTGAAAATTTGTGCCATATAACGTTCCCTAAAAAAATAAATAAAAAAGAAAGACATAATACTAATACTTACAATAATAATAATAATATTGACAATAGAAACTGCAATACAACATAACTGGTAACAAATAATGGTCACACTACCTTCACTTCAGTGCCATAAATGATAAAATACACGATGATCTGTAAACTGTGCTTCCCCACCATTTGTGTTGCAGAGGTGGCTCAATCTGCTTTTGCTGGGACCAAAGACACTTTTGGATGCTTCAAAAAATCAGTCATTTTATCTCAGCCTGGGCCAGGTTTTTTTTTTTTTCCTTTTGTAATTTATTCCACATACTTCATGGGCAAAATAATATAATACTGGCTCTACATGCTTCACATCATACTGTAGCATTAATCTCTTGTTACACCTCCGTATTCAAGATGGAGACATGGCAATTTTAGGCCAAAATTGAGTAAAACGAGTATAATCAACCACAGAATCAATGGGCATAGAAAAGAAAGACACTATAATGATGAAACTGGTTAGAGGAAGCAGAAAATAATGCCGGGTAGACAATGGTGAAGGTGGCTAAGCTGTCCCCACAACACAGGAAAATTGGGGTGCTCTACACAGTGCCCCATATATAACACTCCTCTTCCACTGCACTGAGCGAGTACTTTGTTCTTGCAGGAACGGTTCAGTCAATGTTAACAATGTCTACCTGCACCATTTATTCATTTCCTACTCCCACTGCCAAATCCACACCCAGACCAACAGACTGAGCCATCCCCAAAACACATATACCATCATTAGGCAAGTTTCTAGAGGAGTGCTGTTTACAAGTCACCTTGTATTGACTAAAAATAACAATCTCACTTTACCCCTTGAAGTGGAGGACCTGAAGCAAGACTAACATGCTGCAGAAGTATTAGAAATTTATACAACCAGCTTTCTCTTTCTGGCAGCATTGTACAGTCCAAAGCCTTAACATGTACTGGGATTTCAGACACCTATGCCAATTTTTCTTCCTCCTCACTTTTCTTTCCTACTCTTTTCTTTCTACCTACCCCACAATCTACCCTTTCTACTTTCCCTCCCTACTCTTTCCCTCCTACCTTCTTCATTATATACCCCCTTTCTACCTCCCCTCATCTTCTTCCTGCTATTTCCTTCCTGACTAACTCTCTCTACCCCTCTTGCTCCTTCTGCCTACCTCTCACTTGCCTAGGCAAGGCAAAGCAAGGTTGTCCCTCCAACTGGTGTCTTCTAACCACTAAACCACCAGGCTCATAAATATCACCATCACCATCATCATCATTATCATCCAGACCTCTTGTCCCACCTAAGGATGGTGTGAGTTATAACACATCAACAAATCACACTCATGATGGATACTAGTAAAAAGTAAAACAGCTACACAAGTAAACGGACCTAGATAATAAGGAACTAGCATAATGATTACAAATGTCACATACAGTACTTATTCATCAAAACACTTTGATACATACCAGAGAAAAAAAGAGTATTATTGTGATCCCAGCTATATAAAGCTACTGAGCTACCATATACCACAAAAAACATATAGAAGTTATAAAATATATATCATTCTGAAAATATGCTCAAAATTCTACACTAAAAATATATCATAATACACAATATATACATCAACAGGAAATACAAAACATATAATAAAATTCAAGGCAAGACAGGGCCAATGAATTTCACTGCATCATTCTATTTAAACAGGAAATTTTAATAATGACAAGTAATTGACCCAGGAAAAAAAAAAATGGATTACCTTGAGATAAAAATAGTAAATAGATAACCTTAACAATATTTTTAAATTCATGATAAAAGGGCTATGCCATTGCTAGCATTTGTCAAAACATTTTCATAGCTTCGTTTTAGTACAATTTCCACACGCTTACAATTACAGCCGGCTAACACATAACCATTCCAACAACTCAACAATATGGTTACCAAAATGTGCTGTAGCGCTGAACTTAGCACCCATGTAAGAAAACTAGCACTCTTTAACTCCTTGTACAATGTTTGTGTTTTCCGAGTTAATGCTCCATTCATCACTACCAGAGGAAGTTAGAAGACTCAAGTTTGTATTTATGTTGCAAACTAGTGATGAATTTGAGCAACTCTCTAAAAATCCAGTGTTCAACTTTGCACTAATGTTGCTAACTCTCCTGCAGACCTACACACTGGCAGAATCCACATGACCACAGGCTGAAGGAACTAGCACTCAACACATCACTAGCAGAATGAACCAGCACTCAACTATTGCTAGCAGAATTACCTAGCACTCAACTATTGCTAGCAGAATGAACTAGCACTTAACTCACTGCTAACAGAAAGAATTAGCACTCAACTCACTGGTAGCAGAATGAACTAGCACTCAACTCATTGGTAGCAGAATGAACTAGCACTCAACTCATTGCTAACAGACACTAGCACTCAACTCATTGCAAGTAGAATGAACTAGCACTCAACTCACTGCTTGTACAATGACCTAGCACTCACTTCATTGCTAACAGAAAGAACTAGTATTCAACTCATTGCACGTAGAATGAACTAGAACTCAACTCACTGCTCGTACAATGACCTAGCACTCACTTCATTGCTAACAGAAAGAACTAGCATTCAACTCATTGCTAGTAGAATGAACTAGCACTTAACTCATCACTGACAGAATTAACCAGCATTTAACTCATCACTGACAGAATTAACCAGGATTTAACTCATCACTGACAGAATTAACCAGGATTTAACTCATCACTGACAGAATTAACCAGGATTTAACTCACTGCTAGTAGAATGAACCAGCACTCATCACTGAATTAATTACCACCCAATTCACTGCTAGCCAAATAAACTAGCACTCAACTCAATATTATTCGTAGGAACCACATTCAAACCCTTCACTCTAGCACTCCACTCTCAAGCACTTACTCTTAGATTTATAAAGGAACTAATGCTGAACTCATTGTTGGTACAGGAACCTAGCTAGAACAAGTGCTTAATTTAGCACTAGCAGGAAAGTGCTTAATTTTGCACTGGTGAAAGAAACCAGCACTCAATTTAGTACTTGTGAAGAAACCAGCACTCAATATAGCACTAGCAAAGAAACTAGCACTCAATTTAGCACTGGCAAAGAAACCAGCATTCAATTTAGCACTAGCAAAGAAACCAGCACACAATTTAGTACTGGCAAAGACACTAGCACTCAATTTAGTCCTAGCAGAAGGAACTAGTGCTCAACTCAGCAAAGAACTCACACCATAACTTAGCACAAGTGGAAGAAACCAAAGCTCAACTTAGCACTAGCAGATGAAACAAGCACTCAACCTAGCACTAGCAGAAAGGGCTAGCACTACAACTTAGCACTAGTGGAGGAAGGAACCAGCACTCAAGTTAGCACTAGTCTATACACATGCGCCTGTAGTAGCTGCCGATAAGACTGCCCATATCACTGACGGCCTCCATCATCGTCGCAGCCCGGGCTGGCTCCTCACAGGTCTCAAACCCGTACGTGAAGTGATCTGTGGATTTGGTAGTGGGTTAGTCCTGCATGAAAGGATAGAAAATGAGAGACTGACTAAGAGAGTTTTTGTGGGTGAGGTGGAGGAGGAGAGAAGGAAGTGGAGACCAAGGATGAGATGGAGGGATAGGGTGGGAAGGCATATGAATGAGGGGGATGTGGGAGGAGAAGGAGGAGACCAAAACTAGAAAGAAGGATGAGGAGTTGTAGTATATGAGGAAGTAGGATGTGAGCAAAACGACATGGAGACAACTCCCTTGTGGCCATTCCTACTGGGATTAAGGCACCTGGCTCTAAACAGACAGATCAATCTTATGATGCCTTGCTAGTCTCATATGATTCTATTTACCCTGTTGTTTAATCCTGTTATGTCTGGCTAAGCAGATCCTTTAACCGCAGGTAAGCAACTGCTTCTGTGGGGCCATGTAGGGATCTGGCACCTCCTGGTGGTAGACAGTACCTCACCAGGGTCACACAAGACCACCGGAAGGTGCATGAAGATGTGAGGATGTTTGGCTCTCGGGTGGACACCACAGATGTTCCACCCAGGATGCACAGCACCACCATATCTAGGCTACACATATGAACTGTACTTTATGTTGGTGCTGAGGTAAACACACACACACACACACACACACACACACACACACAAAAGCCATTTCAAGGACTCACCCTTAAAGTATTCCTCATGTTTGCGCAGATTTTCCACAAGGCAGGTGTTATCCATGGGGCCTCCACCCCCACCAAGCTCCTCAGGAAGGTCTCGGGCAGGTACGTGTTGGTGCAGCGAGTTGAGGTCCTCTCCATGGAAGTGCAGCTGTGAGGATACATAACTCCAGGAGAGTGAGGAAGTGTTGGAAAATGGTAAGAAAAGTACAGGTAACAACAGAAGTAATAAGTGTAATAGACAGTGCAGTGGGACAAGGTTCTAGCCAAGGAAGTGAAGTTGTGAGGAAACTTTACTGCAGTGTGTAAGGCAGTGAAAAAGCATCTTTTGGGGGGAAACAAAAAAAATCATCATCGTTTCGTTTTTGAAGGCTCCAACATGCTTGCATGCGTCGGCCTTGGTCACCTAATGGCGGCTCTCCATGCTGCTCGATCCCTGGCAGCATCCCTGTTCAGTCCCTTAACCCTTAAGTCACACTTAATGACCTCGTCCCATGTCTTTCTCGGTCTACCCCTCCCCCAATATTAACACCTTTCACCCTCTGTACCCAATTATCATCCCCCATCCTCTCCACATGTCCAAACCACTCAGCCTACCTCTCCTCATCACAACACCAATACACTCCAGTCCCATCCTACCTCTCAACTCTTCCATCGTAAACCCAGCCCCCCCAGGCCTTGCACGCAGGGACGCACTGCACATCCACCTAATCATTGTCATTTCTGTACGTTTAAACCTGCTAATATCCTCTTCCTTTACTGCCCAGGTTTCATTACCAAACAGCATCACACTTTATGTCTTGGTGGGCCTCTTGTCCAACTGCATATTGCATCGGTAACTCTCAAGAGGTTGTTCTTAAGGGCTCTATACTGTTCATTAACGCCTCTATCTACGGCTTCCTGTTCAGCCACCACTCTCCTCATCTCACTATAAAAGGCATCCCTTACTGATTGGTTTCCCAACTTCCATATGTTCCTCCTAGGTACATATGTCCTCCTTCTCATCACTCATTCCTTAAGCACCATGTCACAAATCAACAGTTTGTGCTGCTGCACACACTCCTCTATCTCTATCTATCTATTGCCAGACGCCTCAATCCCGAACAGGGTGGCCACAAACAAATCGCCTCCATGTCACTCTGTCCCCTGCCATTTCACTACCACGCTCCCAACTCACACCCCCCTCTCTCATATATCTCTCCACTCCATCCCTCCATCTCATCCTCGGCCTCCCCCTCCCTCTCGCCCCCTCCACCTCACTCACATACACTCTCCTCGTCAATCTTTCACTCTCCATCCTCTCCACATGCCCAAACCATCTTAACGTGTTACTCCTCGCTTCCAATAATTTTAACATCCCTCACTAATCTCCTATCAACCCTCCTGACCAGAAAATAATCTATCTGATTACTATTTCCCCTGGACTCGTACGTAATCAACTGGCTGATTATTTTCCTAAAATGTGTGTTGCACACAATCATGTCCATAGCCTCCCCAAACTCGAGTATTCTTTCCCCTTCCGCATTCCTCACACCATATGCACATCCTCCATGGACTCCTTCGTAACCTTGAGCTGCTTCACCCACATGACCATTTAAATCCCCTCCCAGAACCACTACCTCATCATCACCCATACCACTTACTACACGTATTAAATCATCCCAAAATCTATCCTTCTCTGCGTCATCCAATCCTACCTGTGGAGCATATGCCAATATAACTGAAATAATTTTCTTTCCAATCAAAATTTTCACTACTAATATCCTATCACTTACTCTCATAACATTCATGACATATTCCACCCATTTCTCTGCAACCAACACACCCACACCCCCATATCCATCATCATCATTATTATTATTACTGTCACCCCTTTTAACGTGACAGCGTTTGGACTGACTCTATCGGATACATTTATGTGAAGCTGCAGAATGTGGTGAAAGTTTTTGGCGTATCAGATAGCGCCAGGATTCCGGGGGCTTGAAAGATGAGTGAATGGAAGCCTGGCCCATTGGATTGAGCAAACTTGAGCTGTCTAGACACTGCTACTCCTCACCTTGCCCTAGGGTGGGAAAGGAGGTCCAGATAATGATGATGATTACCATCTTCACCTAATTCACAGAACTCAAGGATAATTATGTCATTTCATTTTTGCCATCTAATTTAGATTTTATTCAACTCTAGGTGGATTTTTCCAACTGGAGGGGTTAGATACAGCCTACATAAACCTTCAGGTAGTGAGACAGGCTGTAAAGGAGGAGGATATTTATGGGCTCATAGGTACATTGATAAGAATGCTTAGACGGATCTGTAGCGCGTCCTTCAATGACAGACTCGGAGGAGGGTAGGGTTGTAAATGAAGAGCTGAGAGGAAGGAAACGACTGGATGTATTAATGCTGTGATGAGAAATGGTAGGTTGAGATGGTCTGGGTATGTGGAGAGGATGAAGGATGACAACTGGGCGTGGAGGGTAAAATGTGTGAACAATGAGTGTAGGGTTGTGAGCGACAGGAAGAAAAAAAAAAAAAATGAAAATTAAGTGAAACATTCTTCTTGTTCATGATGATGGAAGCTGAAGAACGAACAGGGGATCAAAATGGATGAATGAAATATGTACAAAGAATTACAGGACAAGATTTTACTACTGCTATTACTATACTACCGTCACCACCTCCACCATTACCACTATCAATACTACTACCACCACCACCACCACCATTATTACTACTACTACTACCACCACCACCACCACTATTACTACTACCAGTACTACTACCACCACATGAATACTTACCCGTCCTTTAATGGTCTCTGAGAGGAAGGGTTTAATGAGACTAAACACCCAGTCAAAAATGGAAGGCTCGTTGACAAAGTGAAGTGCCTTGAATCGCAGCGGAAACACCTCCTGTGGGATGCAGTGGAATTTTAATGTGGGGCTCTCAATCTTTTCTTCTCTCTCTCTCCCTCACTTTACTTTCCCTTATTCTCTCTCTCTCTCTCTCTCACTTATCTTCCCTCCTTCACTCATTAGTTCTCCCCACCTTCTCTCTTCCTTCATTCTTTGTCCTAATCTTTCATAACTTTCTCTCTCATTAATNTGATTAATTCAATATACTGAGAGGGGTATATAATCTGGGAGACAGATGCCTACATACTGGGTACTTTTAAAGAAACATATACCTACATATTGTGCTTTTTGAGAGATAGATACCTACGTTTGAATTTGAATTTGCCTATCTTTTGTGCAGTTCTTCCTAGACAGAATAATTCTGCAAGCTTTTAGTTTTTGTTTTTTCCGTCTCGGTATAAGAAAAAAAAATGTACATTTAAAGTGTGATATTGTACCTACTGTACATACTTTTAGAAAGATATTTATATATTGTTTGAGAGAGTTATCTGCAAACTTTTAGAGACCGATAACAACAGTGCATACTTTATTGATGGATACCCACCAGCTTTTAGAAAGATAAATCCCTACATACTTTTAGAGAGACAGATATTTAAATACTCTGGTACAAGACTTTTAGAGACACAGATTTTCACACACTAGACTTTTAGAGAGAAAAGCTTACAAACTTTTAGCGATTTAGTACATATATATTTTTAGAGAGGAAGAGTCCTACATAATATACTTTTAGAGAGAGAAGCTGCATACTTTTATAAAGATACCTACACACTTTCAGTGTGACAGATTCCCACAGTTCTTTTCAGAGAGACATACACAGTACCTGAATCACTGAAATCATGCGCCTGATGTGTGTGGGTGTGAGGTAGTAAGCATGTGTCATGGATAGGCCGGCACAGTCCACCACAGCCGCCACCCCCCTCAGCTGCGTCACCGGCACCCGCACCACATGTTCCAGTATCAACACCTGCGACCTAAACACCTCGTCCAACCCACACACCTCGGGCATCCACGAACCTGTAATGGATGGTACAGTATATCTATCTATCCATC
>JAGKTI010005349.1:27256-45507 GCA_018397915.1 Birgus latro | reverse complement strand
CCCAGCCCCCCCAGGCCTTGCACGCAGGGACGCACTGCACATCCACCTAATCATTGTCATTTCTGTACGTTTAAACCTGCGAATATCTTCTTCCTTTACTGCCCAGGTCTCACTACCATACAGCATCACACTCCTAACACATGCTGCATACAAAGACCCCTAGCACATAAGGAGAGTCCTCTCAATGTCAGGAGAGGCAACAGCTCCCTGAACTTCTTCCAACCACTTCTCACTCTAGCAACCGAGCTAACTCCAGCTCCACCTCCGGCACATAACATGTCTCCCAAATAACAAAACTCCTCCACACACTCAAGAGACTCACCTGCAAGTTCAACCCTCTCACGCCTAACAATCTCTGCCTGCTCTCCCCGACACACCGCACACATGAAATCAGCATTATCTCGCAGTCTACCTCTAATACCACTACATCTCTTGTGCACCCACTTATCACAAACACTGCACAAGATGGAATTACTTCCCACACCCTTGTGGCAAACTGCACATGGCCACTCTCCCTCTCCTCTGATTGTACCGCCATCAACCCTAGATATCATCACTTTTGTTTTATCTGCATTTACCCTTAAGCCCTTGTGCCCCATACCATCTCTCCACTTCTTAAATCTTTCCTCAGCCTCCCCTTCATTCTCAGCAATCAACACCAAATCATCAGCATACAACATCTCCCATGGGAGTCCATCTCTGAAGTCATGTGAGAGGGCTTCAAGCTGTGGGTGTTGAAAATGTACTGGCTCTCCAGAGTCCAGCGTCTAGGTTTGTATGAGGTGGGAGGAGTTCGCTCAGTATGGGAAGTGAACACGAATACTACACGTACGTATATCCTTCCTAGGGCAGGGGAGATGAGAGAAAGGGGAAGGTGGGAGGTACGAGGGGAGGGTACAAATATACAGAAAGCGGACGGGACAAGAGTTATGAAGATCTCATGTGTACAATAAAGACAGTTAACAGATTTATCCAGTATTAGTAAAAATAGTGCACATAACTAAAGAAAATCGAAGTAATTCATCCACGTGAGAGACATTATAATGGTGTGGCCACATCATGTCATGTGATTCTGACTAATGATAGATAAAGATATCATTTTGTTTCAGTAAAACTAACCTAAAATATATTATAAAAACTAATTATACATAAATCATGTATCATTAATTCATAATTTATTGCATGGTATTTCGTGTAGTTAAGTTTCTTATATGCTTATTAGCTTTCGACCCCAGCAGATTGACTGATCCCCAATCGACCTTCCATCATTTATCGACCCCCTATTAACCCCCAGCCAATTATCGACCCCTTTTGACTCTCCCCCCCAGCCTTTAATCAACCCCTTGGATAGTCCTACCGTCTCCCGGCGATTTTGACCACTTTAGGGACCTCTGCCGTAGAGTATCCTTCTGTCTGTAAATGTCAGTTCGGAGACCCTTCCACTAGACATCGGATCTGCACACCAAATACAGCTGAACCTCTCCTGTCCTATTATCAAACCTCCCCTTAACCCTCATCCCCCAGTACTCCCCGCACTGTATGCCATATTTTGACTTGCATCAAAATGGAATGAATGAAAATGTGACATGGCGGCGGAACAGCAGGGGTCATATGCCGCTGAACACACACACACACACACACACACAAAAACAATGAAAAACAAAGAGAAAATCGATGGATAAAATGATCCAACAGTATAAAAGAAACACGATAAATAGCAAAGGGAAGAACGATGCATAAAACATTCCAAGAGTATAAAAGAAACAACCAAAACTAAAAACTTGGTGGAAAGACAGAGTTTAAAACTAAACATTATCATTAAAACACAAGGTAAAATATGGTAAAGCTCTACAGCTTGTGGAGAAGGCTAGAATGCAACACAAAGGAGAAGGTGCCTCCCCCCATAGCACAAGCTTCTTCCCCAAGCACCAAGGAGAGAAGGTACGATCCGTTGTCGGCTCGGCACCTGGAAAGGTACCGCCAATGAAGGTCCCCAACACTGGGGCATTCGAGAAAGAGATGCCGCACAGTCACCACAATAGGGAGAGGGCGCCCTCTCCATTAAAAACCATGAGCCAGCCTAGTGTGGCCAATCCGGAGACGGGCCAAAGCTATTTCCCACTGTCGGGACAGTCCCACATATCCCCCATAGCCCAGGTTCCAACGAATGCTGCGGAGTTTGTTCGCCCCTGCTGCATCCCACCTCCTTTACCAGCAGAAACGGACAGCCTCCACAGTGGCTGCACATAAATCCTCGAATGGAACATGGGTGCAGGGATCCAACACAGTATCCTCGCCTACATAATAAGAAGAGCCACTCCAAGACAGCTAGGACTAGGGGATGTGATGGAAAGTCACGAGACAAAGCTTGTAGGGCACTGGCTAAGTCACTGAAAATGGTAAAAGAAACTGGAGGAAAACTAAAAATCAATTCAATTGCAACTAATATGGCAATAACTTCAGTGGTAAAAACAGATGCAAAAGGAGGGAGACTTCCACCATGGCTAAAATCACTAAAAATGACAAGAAAGCCTGTCCCCACACGGGATTTAGAGCCATCAGTATATACAGGGATCGAGTCTCTGTGAACAGAGGCATGTTCTAGAAAATAAGACAAAGCTGCCTATGAGGAAAGAGAGTCCTTCCTCTCAAGTAATCATATGGGTGTATCTCTGGGAGAAGCCAGGGAACCACTTGGGGGACACACACAGGGAAAACAGGGGAGGACTGGACACTCAACTCCCCCATGGAAGCCCTCGCTCTATACCCAAATGGGTGTGGATAGCGAGGGTGGGTGACATAAAAGGGGTGAAGAGCATCCTCAGAGACAGCCTTACAACTCAATGAAGCTGGAAGACGGTGAAGGCAGTGCCAACACTGCACCATTAAGGACTGCAGGCAGAGATCTAGTGGAGGTTTGTTCACATCAACCAACAGATTTGTATTCGGGGAAGACCGGAAAGCCCCAGTTGGCATACGGATCCCAGCATGGTGGACCGAATTTGGTGGACCGAATTTAGTGGACACAGCCGTGCCTCAGTAGCAGAAGAGTATACCACACACCCATAGTCCACTTTGCTTCTTACTAAGGCACGGTATAGTCGGAGCAGGGTGGTTCTGTCAGCTCCCCAAGACAAGTGAGATAGAGTCCGTAGGAAAGACAGGGCACAGAGGCATGATAGTCGTACTGAATGGATATGAGGTACCCATGTCAGTCTCCTGTCAAAAACTAGGCCTAGAAACCTTGTTTCGTCCACACATTGCACCCTGTGGCCATATAACTTGAGGTCTGGGTCAGGGTGAACTCTTCTCAAGTGGTAGAAATGCAAGGCCACCGTCTTTGTTGGGAAGAAATGGAAGCTGTGCATGGTGGCCCACTGAGAGACCCTGTCTAGAGTGAGCTGCGTGTGACGTTCAGCCACGGACATTCGGGAGGCAGCATACCATAGAGCCAGATCATCGACATGCAGTGAGGCTGACACCCCTTCTGGAATACAGGACACAATACCGTCCAATGCTATAGCAAAAAGGTTCACATTGAGGACACTTCCTTGAAGTACCCCTTCCTCCGGAGGGTGCGAAGGAGACAGGGTGACACCAACCCTAACCCTGAATGAACGGTCACGCAGAAAATTTAATATAAATAGGGGTAGCCTGCCACATAAACCAAAAGAATGGAGTTATTGGAAGATACCAAATCGCCATGTAGTATCATATGCCTTTTCTAGATCAAAGAAAATGCACACCAGATGCTGTTGTCTAGCAAATGTATCACATGCTGCAGCCTAAAAGATGGACATATGCATCAGTTGCTGAGCAACATTTTCGAAAACCAGACTGACACTGAGACATTCATTCCTTTCTAGGAAATACATTAGGCACGTGTTGACCATTTTCTCAAATAATTTGCACATGCAGGATGTTGAGGCAATTGGCCGACACTTCAGGGGACAGTAACCTGCCTTCCCCAGCTTCTAGAATGGCAGGAAAATAGCCTCACGCCATGAGGTGGGAAGAGAAGATTCCCTCCAGATTCTATTAAGAAGGCTGAGGAGAAAAGACAGGGCATCATCATTCAGGTGTTGAAGCATCGCGTAGGGAATATCATCCGGCCCTGGTGAAGTGTCATAACAGAGGGAAAGGGCAGATTGGAGTTCACGATATGAGAAATGGAGGTTGTAGGTCTCCACATTCCCTGAACAGAAGTCTGGCACCCTTGTCTCCTCTATCTCCCATTGTCTGGCAAAAATCGGTGAGCTAGTATCTCTTTGACTGACCGCTGCAAAGGCAGACGCAAAAATATCGGCCACAGCTGCAGGGTCACCAACAGGCTCACCATTAGACATTAGCATGGGGGACCTGCCTTGAGTGAATTTTCCTGAGATTTTCGCACTCTCTTCCACACCTGAGACACTTTGAGTTTACAGATGACACATAAGCCATCCAAGAGTCCCTCCTAGCTTGTCTGAATACCTGACGAGCCTTAGCCCACACCCTTCTGAACTCGATAAGATAAAGCTCTGTCCTGCATCTATGATAACGGGAGAATGCTAACTTCTCATTACATACAGCAACATTGCAATCCTCATTCCACCATGGGACAGTTCGACAGTAATATGTGCCGGAAGTTTTTGGAACAGCATATAGGGCAGCAGAACGGAGGTAAACAACGAAACAGCCTCATCTAAATGAGGAAAGTCTTCAACTGAGACATCAACAGAAATTAGAGAAGAGGAAAGGGACCAGTCTGCCTTGCCCGATCTTCACCTCGTTAAACGGGGACAGGGACTAGAGACTGATGCAGTAAGGAGGATGGGAAAATGATCACTTCCATGGAGATCCTCCATAACCTTCCAGGTAAAGTCTAGAAGACAGTCAGGAGAGCAGTCAGAGAAGTCAACTGCTGTAAATGAACCCATCTGGGGGTGAAAATGTGTAAATGCCCCAGTATTGAATAGGGCAAGATTCTCATCCTCCAAAAAGGATGCCAACAAACTCCCACATTGGTTAACAAGACAGTCACCCCACAAAGGGTGGCGACCATTAAAGTCCCCCAAAAGAAGAAAGCTCGTAGGTAACTGACCAAGAAGGTTCTCAAGCTCCACTCTACCAACTGCCATGTTGGGCAGTAAGTAAATGGAACAAACTTTATACCAGCGGCGGGCATACGACCATACAGCAACCACTGAAGGTCAGACTGGAGACAGACTGGCTGATGAGGGATGTTAGCTCTCACCAAAACAGAACTACCTCCAACAGGACCCTGGGTTGGCACTGAGTAATAAGCATTGTACCCAGGTGGTGCATGAGGAGTGGCAAACCCTACAAGAGTTTCCTGGAGACACACGCACACAGGGGAATAGGTCAGGAGCGTCCACAGCTCCTCCCAATTACCATGCAGCCCTCGACAATTCCATTGTAGTATTCTGGCTGAGAATGCTATAGTACCCCCAGCAAAGGAAGAATCAGGTTAAGAGGCGAGAAAACCTTGCCCCTGACAAGCAACCATATTTAGATTGCTGCTTAGAACTGCCCTTGGAAAAGGACTGCCTGGCGCCGTTATTGGGTACTGTGTTGCCCGGCTGAAGGTAGCCTGGAGGAAGAAGAAGAGGGCCGGACAATGGTCTTCTTCTGTGGTGGAGCAAGATATGGCTTGGCAGGGGGACCACAAGCTGTCCTAGCCAAAACAGCGCAGGCAGTGCCATCATGAGAAGAAGCATGATCGGTAGTGCATCCCACCATACTGGAGCCCTGAGAGGGCAAGTTCTCATGCAGCTGAGCAGGTGCATCAAGAACTCGGGTACCACCACGGTCTGGTGGTGGCTGGGTCATCAGCAAAACACCATCCTCAGCCTGCACTCACCCCGACCACTGACCATCCCGAGTGGGAGGAGTAGTGGGCTCCACTGCAGAGATCTTTGGTATCAGTGCTTCAATCTCTATGCACTCTGAGGAGCCATGGCGATGCTTGCCATGCACAAGAGGGACTTCGGGAGTTTTAAATGAGTCTAGGCAAGGCGTCGCATTGACACGGGTGTTTGCCACAGGTGGGACCGGGATGGGGGAGGCACTCCCAGATGCAGGAATCACCACCCCAGAGGGGACACCCATAGAGACAGGAGGCGCCTTCCCGGAGAAAGCCAAGCCATTTTCGGGCTGCACTCCCTCAGTGGAACCCCCCGGCCAAGAAGGCCGGGAAGTAGAACCCCGATTATTTGATGGGACATTGTGTGATGATAAGGGCACCTAGCCGGGTAGTTTTAGGGTGAGACAAGGCACTAGGAAAGGTAACCCCAGGGCAAATGAATCTCACCCTTACCATGGCTTTTGCCTCAGAAATGGAAATTTTGTCCTTTGTTTTGACGGAAATAATCTCATACTCAAATTTGTATACCTCGCAATCTCTTGAGGAGGCCACATGTGCTCCTCCACAGTTCAAACATTTAGAGGGTTGACAGCATTCTACCATGCCATGGGACATTCTTCCACAATTTTCACACACCTTAGGAAGGCCAGACGCTTTCCTCCGGTAAGAACGTCAAACATGTCCAAACATCTGACAATAATAGCACCTTCTAGGTCAGGGAACATAGTGTTTCACCTTAAGTTTCCACCATGCAGCAGTGACAACCTCTGGCAAAATAAGGCGATCAAACGTCAAGATAAGAGTGGGCGTGGGTGTTAAAACCCCATCGACTTCCTTGATAATTCTTTGTATTGCTACAACTCCCTGAGATGCAAGCCCCTCCAAGAGGGAAGAATCAGAATAAGAGACCAAGTCACGAGAATACACAACCCCACGGGACTGATTTAGGACCAAGTGACAAGAGGCAGATACTGGATAACCTGCAACCAGGGTGAGTGACTGGATGCGTGAACTCTCCTCTTCATTCCTGGCCTCTAGCAATAGAGAACCATCACTCTGCAAGGAAACCTTGGGGGTATATCCACATGCTGTAACTAGACCATTGTGAATCTGAAAACAGTTCAGATTCCAGAAGGAAGTACCATCAGCCATTTTGATACTATATATTTTGTATAAGAGTGTTTCACAAAGACACCAGGTAACAGCTCTGTAGAAGGGACATCTGGATTTGCAGTTTTGGCAGATGACCTGGAGAGTACAGAGTCGTCGGCCAGAGAGTGACCAGGTAATAGCCTACCAACTTGTGCGGCTGGTTGCCAACCACACGAGTGGTTGAAGAAATGTTTAATGTATCCATATGTACATTATTTACATTACTGAGAGATAAAATGGCACCAGGAGCTAAGGGAAACCGCCTACCAGGGAGTGAGGGGACCGAGTGCAGTCTGATGGGAGCAGGGTACCTCATCCCCAGGGGGTGACCCGAAACGAACACCCCGTGATGCGAGAGTTTGCTCCCACCAGCGCATAGACCCCCTTCCCCAACACCTCCCGGCCCAGACACCCAACCAACGAACTCGGGAGAATGCCAAGGTGACCCCTCTGGAGGGCGGTACCAATGACCCATACAGGTAACCTACGTTTGGGGCAGCACTTAGTCAGACCCTTAACCCACAACCCTACCCGCATGGGAGACCCTGCCAGATGTCATTACATCCGCGGGCAGGCTTGTGGGATCACAGAGGCACGCAAGCCCCCCCAACACGACAATGTGGCTGCCCACGGGGGGGGGGACTTGCATCAGCATCATTGTGTAGCAGAGGTCTGGCAGTTGGTAGACCCGATGTTTTTTTACATATTCATGTGTTTGTTACTGGCAACAACATTTAGGTGCAGGCTGCCAATTACTGAATGAAATTATCAAGCAACTGATGCATGAATGTCAGTGAACGTAGCTATACCTCCACTTCACACCGACTCTGTCCCAGGTCAAAATGTAGCATATTTCACCTACATTACACTCACTTTATGTTGTCACGACGCCCTTTTGTCCCTGTTGCAAATCTGTCAATCCACCAGGTTGTTTTCGTTTTCATTTTTGAAGGCTCCAACATGCTTGCATGTGTCGGCCTTGGTCACCTAATGGTGGCTCTCCACACTGCTCGATCTCTGGCAGCCTCCTATTCAGTCCCTTAACCCTTAAGTCACATAATTTAATAATTTAATATCAGTATTTCTATGTATTGACTTCACCTCCCTGAAACTAATGTATTGTGTAAACAAACTTATGTGAATGTTCTCCAGCATTACTAGAGCTCAAAAAACTACTCTGAACTAGAATATTGCACTCAGAGATCTCATACCTCCGCTAATGCCTGTACCAGACAATTCAAATAATTACAGAAATTTAACCAACTCTTCAATGCCCCATAATCAACATATCCAAAAAAATTCATTGAAATCCATTAATAAATCTGAGATATTTTCTGATCAAACAACAAAAAACAGTCTTGAACAGGGGCTTGAAGTCAGATCACCACCATAATTCAATCAACTCTTCCTTGGCCCTTGACCCACTTATCCACAAAATTTCACTGAATCCATCAATAACTTTCTTAGATATTTTGTGGACAAATAAACAAACAACAAGGGTGAATACATACCCTCCTCCGACTATGTTGGCGGAGGTAATTATTATGATGAATCCGCTTTCAGTGTATCACCCTAGTGTCAACGCAGGATAAATTTTCTACAGCAGTTTTATTTGTGCTTATAATAAATTCCCTGAATGACAATAGCTACATATGATTATGTTAACTTACTCTGATGATGTATGGGGATATCATCATGGAGACTGCAGCAAAGGTACAGACGAGGCCAAGACCAGAGTTTCTGATGGGTGTTGGCATCAGCTCCGGTGTGTAGACCAGAAGCCCCATCGAGCCCATCAGGAGGGCCATCCTGATCACCCCCGTCACAAGCACCAGCTGCCACTCATCTGTCCATGGTAACAGTACTCAGCCTATATCATTTTCATCTCTGATTTCGATACATTATGAGGTATAAGTAACTCAGTTATCAGTACTTACTGAAAGACCAACAATAATTTGTACGATTTCGTTACATACCTTATTGTTATTGGTCATGGATAAAACTACATTAATGTAATTTCATTAGGAGGGGTCATAATAATTTTATTATTTAAGTATTTCATAGTACACTAAGGTATTTGAAAACCCTGGCATTGGGGAATGTTTATAAATGTTTAGGATCGACAGAAGCAGAGCCCCGG
Source organism: Birgus latro (assembly GCA_018397915.1). Lineage (NCBI taxonomy): Eukaryota > Metazoa > Arthropoda > Malacostraca > Decapoda > Coenobitidae > Birgus > Birgus latro. Next base: position 36,349 of record JAGKTI010005349.1, on the reverse strand, counting down.
AGACTGTATACCGACATTTTGATTTTCCCCGCTAGCATCAAAATCAGATGGTTTGCGCTTTAGTGGGACAACTTTCCACACGCTCCCTCCTAAGACTGTATGCCTTGCCACCCATCAGATTCCTTTCCTCAAAAACAGGCTTCAAACCATGCTTAATTATGTCTTGACTGATTATTTGACGTGGATTGTGAATTGGAAGTAAATTAATGGTGATCCTTCCATTACAAGCATTAGTTATTCTTTACATGATTGATAATTAGCTCCAGTACTATCTAACTGAAGTATAATTATGTAAATATGTTCCATGACCACTGAGAGGTGTTGGAAAAGTGTATTATTTCCTTCCAATGTATTTACTTTCTCTACAGTTTCTTGAGTTGATTTCTCTGCCTTTCGTAGGTTATTTACAATCATCATTACAGCGTTCTGGATATTAGCTACCTTACGTTGATATTTCAGATTTTGTAAAATTTTGTCAAATTTATTATTTATTTCCTCAGGGTCACTTCGTGTAGCCAATCCAAAAATGTTACCTAAAATTGCTCTTACTAGATTGAACAAACCACGTCTGCTACGCATATTTCTGATGTTTGTTTCCCTAACCGTGCCAGTCTCACGTGATGGGATGTCCTGGATCATGGTGAGCATAATGCTCTCTGCCTGTTCATGCTGCCACTCTGCTAACTTAATAATTTCAGCCATTCTTGTGTTGGATGAACATATGATGAAAAACCTTTAAATACTACCTCTAGAGTTCTAAGTGGCCTTGCTCTATTCTGCAACATGAATGGTAGGATTTACAGTACATGCAAACTAATTTCATTATTCATTATGTCTTGCACAATAGCTGTACAGACTTTTGATGTGAAAGGGCAACCTTGTCTTATATGTTAAGGGTGTAAATGAGGAGTTCCTCTTGGTATCAGCATAAACAGCAGAATCCATGGAATAATTTCCCTGATCTTTTCTTTCCTTTACAGGTGGCATTACATTGAGTGACAAGCCAAATGGTTTCCTGTAAGCCAAGAAACTATTTACAACGCTGGGTGGTAACCATATAACCAAACCATACGTGCTCCCTACGTGTCAACAAGTGGGTTGGTGGAGGGTTAGTGCTCCTCCCCGTAAAATAAATAACTCAAAGTCAAATGGCCACCCTTTACGGGATTATGGTGTCTGGCAATAGACAGATAGATCTTTACATACCGAGAGAATAGGTTTATAAGATAGGTAATCTGCTGATTTTAGCAAGTCATGCTAAGGATGATGATACTGATGATGAACACTTCAGTTATCTTAACCTAGTCAACATAATACCTATAAATCGTTTCCTAGGTCATGTAAATGCCTTGTTATTGTATTTGCTGTAGAAGTTGCACCTATGTTTGTACGTTTGGTAGGCAATTGCTATTTATTTAGCATGTATGAATTCCTTCCGGTTTATTGCCATCGTATGTACTAGGTCTATTGGTTGTATCGGATGTTTTATAATTACTAGCTAAATTTCTTGAGACCCTTTTAAAATGATCAGCATGAATATGTTTCCCTTCATCTCTCAATAGCTACTTGTTACCTTATTGGCTGTTCTCTTAATCACTCTGTATGGGCCTTCGAATGGTGACAGATTTTTGTCTATTTTGTGAATGATGCCAAAGATAATGTCACCTGTGTTGATATTTGATTCATTTGCCCTCTTCTTAACCTGTACTGCGCTGATCATTAAAAAAAAAAAGATACCCCTCTATGCCGGGTGATTTTGGATATTTTTTAATGGCTTACCTTACCTTACCGAAGTGCCGTGCCCCTGCAGACGTTGGCGACCATGGAATGCCACACCTCTCTATCTTCTGTCATTTGCAGCAGTTGTTCAGCCGTGTATCCTCCCCTCGCTGTTCTTACTATTCCATCCATATACTTCTCTCTTTGCCTGCCTCTTGCTCTACTACCTGGGACTCTTCCCGTTAAACTCAGGTTCTCTATCTTTACTCTTCTCATAACGTCCTAAAAATCTCATCTGTCTTCCTCTTACGTGTGCCAGTAATTCTCTTCTGACATCCATTCTCCTTAACACTTCTTCATTTGATATTCTCTCTGTCCAAGAAATTTTCAAAAGCCTTCGCCAGCACCACATTTCAAAAGCTTCCAACTTTATCTCCATCTTTTTACTAATAGTCCAAGCGTCACATCCATATAACAACACAGACCAGACAAGTTTTAACTGCTCTTCTTGTTCGTATTGAAAGGTGTCTGTTACTTAGTATATTTCTCATCTTCTGAAATGCCTTCTTCGCTTCAAATATTCTTCTTTTAATTTCTTCGTTACATCTACCATCTTCCGTAATGTAGCTTCCCAAGTAGCAAAATCTTCTCACCTGCTTAATCATCTTATCATTCACTCTTACACTGCACCGAGGCCTTCTTACTAACTACCATCACTTCCGTTTTATCCACATTAATTGTCAGACCTTCTTCGTCACTCGTTTCCTTCACCACTGTCAAAATATCTTGAAGTTTCTCCTGAGTGTCAGCAATCAGTACCGTATCATCTGCGTACCTTATATTATTTATATTTCGTCCTCCAATATTAAATCCTTCTCGTCCTTCAGCTTATCTCATTATCATCTCGCTGTACAGGGAGAACAGATCTGGAGATAGAACGCACCCCTGTCTTACTCCTCTTCTTATATCTATCCAATCACTCTGATCTGCTCCCACTCTTACTGCCGCTTTCTGATTCCAGTATAGCTTGAATATCAATCTTAAGTCTTTTCCATCTACTCCAATACTTTTCAATATATCAATTCAATCTTCATGTCTGACTCGGTCAAATGCTTTCTCATAATCTATAAAACACAAATACATATCTCTCTGCATCTCTATACTTCTCTCACTTAACATCCTTAGTATAAATACAGCGTTTCTTGTTCATTTTCCTTCAATAAAACCATACTGCTCTTCTGCTATCTCATTCTTTATCTTTGCTCTAATTCTCTCTAGCACAATCCTTAAGATTACTTTAACTATTTGACTTAATATACTTACAGTTCTATGTTTATTGCACTCTAGAGTTCCCGGTTTCTTTGGTATAGTTAAAAATATTGACTTACATATATCGTCACTGAGTTCTCCACTATTGTATATCTTATTTGCAATGCTGGTTATCTTTCTAATACTAATGGCTAAATGAGCTTAATACATCATTCTAAGATCCCTGGCACTAATAAAAGTAATCATCAAAGCCAGAAAGTAGGTTGAATCGAGTCAGGTTTGTGCCTCTCGACCTCTGAAATCTTCAAGGTTACTGAGAAAGCAGAGCGGCTGTGAGCCTGTGAAGACTCAGTCGCCTCCCACGCTCCTAAATCAGTGTTGTAAGCATAGTGGAGAAATGTCTGAAGTTAGCGAGATACGTTATTACCTTTCATTTTACTTTGGTAGCTTGCAATGATTTCTCAGTGCTGCCAGACGTATGTCTACATCACCAGCGTTTTTGAAGGGGACATAGATCTCCGTCGCTAACGTGTTATGGTTTAACCTGCCCCATCCTTGCAGATTTTTCACCAATGACTTCCCCCAATCCCGGCAGATTTTCGATTTTTTTTTCTAAAACCTCCGCTTTTTATGAGAAACATCGAAAATTAAGAGAAATCACTCACCTGAGCTTAAAAGTGCCGGTACAGGGGACAATACCCTCAACTGGCTGCATGCTCTGTGAGGCCTGGCTCCAGAGAAAATGGTTTCTATGGGAAGGGTAACTATTCCAAATCACTCAGAATAGGTAGATATTTATTTACTTGGTACGAATTTATATGTAGTACGAGAGTATACTGGTTTTCACATAGCAATATAGGCAATATAAGTGTAGCCTATGCCCAGAGTCGGACACACACACAAAAAAAAAGTTTCACTTACCAAACACATCAATATACCGCACCTTTTATGCCGACATTACTTGACCATCACTTCTGTTTCTTCCTCTAACACTACATAAACTTTGTCCTCCACATTGGGGAATCACTCTGGCCTTGAATTTCATACCATGGTGCGACATGTCTTTACTGGCCAGGTCACTGGTAACAGGCGAGTTGCTGAGACAATGGCGTGCAGGGGGGGGAGGAGGTCATGCAGAGTAAGGCATTGTCCCTGCCTGGCCTCGGGTAGAGGAAGGTGCCCTGTGTATACGTACCAAAAATCATAAGCGAAATTTGAAAAATGTGCAAATAATGGACCTTGCAATTGTGGCGCGTATATAAAAGTCAACGGGAGTCACCGTGACAAAATGTTCGGGCGCTTACGTACGTCAACGGGAACCGGCGGGTTAAGTAAATCAGCCGCGACAATGTCCCACATTTGGTTAGGCACAGGATGTTTTCCTGTTGGTTAGGCACAGGATTCACATCTGTAAATGTGATCATGTATGTTTTTGCCTAATGATGGCCAATAATATGACACCCAGGCCTGCCTGACTGCCCATCTTTGCCAGGATGCCTGTATGTGGACTATCATGTATTATCCAGTGTGAGGTATCATTTTATTAGGAATAACTAACTGCCTAATTTTTTCCATGATTTGGTTGTCCCGGATTTACCCTACATAAAGAATTGTTTACTATTGTGAATTTTTTAAGTGGTAAATGTGACCTGGGTAATGTTATATTATCACCTGATTCTAACTGATATATAACTTTAAGCCATACTGGGCCGTCTCTTTGCACCAGTGAAATTTCTCTATATATCTTTAGGCCATACTGGGTCGTCTCTTTGCACCAGTGAAATTTCTCTATATATCTTTAGGCCATACTGGGTCGTCTCTCTATGCCTGTGAAATTTCTTCATTGTTGGTGGGTGTTTCCCTTGGACTAATTGTAGCTACATTGGCCTTTGATGGATTTCGTGATAAGGCATCTGCCGCGCTATTTACTTTACGTTTTATGTGATGAATATTTACATTGTAATTCTGGACTCTACATTACCATTTGCTTTTAGCTCAGTGAGGAGTTTTTCCCAAAACATGCCCAAGAGAAGCTTAAGATCAGTATAAAGGTTGATTTCATAACCATATACAAGATCACAAAATTTTTGCAGTGCAAATATCACTGCTAGAGTCTATTGGTCAGTGGTACAATGGTTTTTCTCTGCTCCTTTTGTTTATCTACTGGCAAATGCAATTGGTGAATATCTGCCACGTTTATCTTCCTGCATCAGTACAGCTTCTAAGCCTTTAAGTGAGGCATCTGTGGAAATTATGAATGGTTTATTTAAGGCTAGATATGCCAAGCAAAGTGCACATGTAAGTTTATGTTTTAAATCATTAAATGCTATCTTTTTGTCATCTCATAACTGAAATATAGCTTGTTTCTTTTTAAATACGTGGAATAATGGCTCTGCTATATTAGAAAATCCTTGTATAAAGATCTGTAATATCCTGATAGTTCTAGCAACTGTCGTACATCCTCCACATCTGTGGGTTCAGGGAAATTCCTTACTGCTTTTATCTTTTCGTGTCTGGTGTGGATACCCTCTGCAACCAAACTATGGCCTACGAATTTAATTTCTTTAAAGCAAAATTTACATTTAAACAGCTTAATTTTTATTCCAACTTCGGCTAACTTGTTGAGGAGCTGGTCTTTTTTCTATAAATGCTCTTCTATTGTTTTCGTTGCTGTTATAATGTCATCCACATAAACAAAAATACCATCACCATGCATTCCTGACAACACACTATTCATTAATCGTTGAAAGGTGCCTTGAGGCATGCAAATTCTCATTGGCACTCTGTGGTACTGAAAATAACCATTATTTATAGAAAATACTGTGTATTAGCGTGATCTGTTAATAGCCACTGAGCATATCCAGTGTTTAAAAAATATACACTGTTTTTAGTATTTTATACATCATTAACAATGGCATGGGGAAACGGTCTGAAATTGTTTGCTGATAGAGTATGTGATAATCAATGACTGGCTGGATTTCCCCTTTTTGTCCAGGTACACAGAAAGGCGGTGCAATCCATGGGGACACTGAAAGTTCAGTGATATCAAAACTTAACATTTCTTTCACATATTGTTTAGCTAATGCACACTGCTAATGTGCAACTCTATATGCTGGCACACAGATAGGTTGTGTGTCTTGTAATACATTAATCTGATGCTGTATTAAATTGGTACAACCTAATTTTTCACCAGGTAATGCGCCTGTCTGTCAGTGTTTCTGTAGCAAATCCAGTAGATAAATTTCTACATTATAATTTTCTGAGTGAATCAGATGCTCTTTTATGCACTCTGTCTGACAATTACATTTTTCCTGATGCTCCAGTTATTGTTACTTAACGTATGGGATCTTTGACTGTTCATTTATGGCAACCCTACGATCGTCATCATTATGTAATAGCCCTTAGAGCCACAGGTCAAACACCAACTTCCCCCCGCCCCCCAACCGAGGATGAGATGGAGTGGAGAGGTAAATGAGAGAGGGGGGTGTGAGTTGGGAGCGTGGTAGTGAAATGGCAGGGGACAGAGTGACATGGAGGCGATTTGTTTGTGGCCACCCCGTTCGGGATTGAGGCGTCTGGCAATACATAAATAAATATATATATATATATTTTTTGCTTCGGCAATTATTCCTCTATCCGGAGGCGTATTTCCGATCTCCCTAGAGTATGTGGTGAAGGGTTTTCTCGGCCAATCACCGCCGCCGAAGCTCGTAACGTTACACGGGGGTGGAGCTAAAGCGATCGCTGGAGTATAGCCTAACCTAGAATTATTTTTACCACCCTAATAGGAGCTATGATATAGCCTTTATGAAAATAGGTAATACTCCAGCGATCGCTTAAGCTCCACCCCCGTGTAACGTCACGAGCTTTGGCAGCGGTGATTGGCCGAGAAAACCCTTCACCACATACTCGTAGGGAGACCGGAAATACACTATCCGGAAAGACACTCTCTGTCCCAAGGGGGAAGTACACATAAAGCTGGAAGTTGCAGAAACGCTACGGGCTCTCCACCCTGAGCCCGTGCCACACCCGTGTGGCAAATCTTATCATCATCATCTGCAGAAACAAAGATAAGTGGCGCGTCCTAATCGGCACCAACCACCTGCGGGAGGTGCGGTTCATGACCACACCACGACAACTCACATGTTTGCAGAACGTTTAGACTAGAAATAGAAATCTGGGCCAGTGGGAGTGCTTCTTGTAAAACCAGGTTTCAGGATTAACATTTTAGTACAGAGGTGAGGGGTTTAGAGTGGCAGGAGGGACGGAGGGGAGGTGGGACAGAGGAAGTATGAGAGGTACATACCAGGTGGTGGGGTGTGAATACTGTCCTCAGCACCACCAATCACAGTGCTTTCCCCAATGAATGTCAACCAATGAGGGACCTTTATTGTGGCGGGAAAGAGAGAGAGAGAGAGAGAGAGAGAGAGAGAGAGAGAGAGAGAGAGAGCAAGCGGTGGCTCAATCGGTAGAGAGGTGGCCTGCAGTCCTAACGGACCCAGGTTCAAATCCCCGCTGTGGCAGGGAACCGTTTAAGGAATTGAATTTCATTACATCAGGCTTTACTGATCTACCAGAAAACCCGCCGACATGTCGTAAAAATACCCCCGCTAATACCAATACACCAGTCCTGTATGAGACAGCCCTAGCATGTATTCAAAATGGACGGTGGGTGTTAGCGCCGAAGTGGTGACATGTAGAGGTTTATGGTATGTAGGAGGACTGCTGGGCCTTGATAGCAGGCTGTGAAGCCTATGCCCAGGGTCGGATACGTAAACAAAAACAAATGCATGAAAGGATGGCAGTAGTGGTTGGGGGAAGCGGGGTAGTGCTGTACTTACGCTTGTGTATCGGGAAACAGCTTATGGTGTAGGCATCGTTTGCTAACACTTTGTTTGAAGGGCCAGACTATTTCATTATTGACAATGACTACTGGGGGTAGAAATTTCTGAGTGGCAGATGAGTGAGGGCGTTGAAATGAGCATAAGCGCAGCTGTTGTCAGCTGTAGCTGTTTGTTTATTCTGTTTTGTTTACAGTAAGAGAAATAAGTATGTATGTTTCTTACATTTGTATTAACTCCTAGTGATTATTAGTATTCTTGTATGCATCTATTTCTCCTACTTTCAACATTTGGTTTGGCATTGTTGTTTGGTATGCACAGTATTTTTATTCTTTCCCCATTTGCTTAGTTGTTACTGTTAAAATCCTCATTAGGCAAGCTACATCCAGCCACTTAAATCACTTCAATTTTCAGTTAGTTAGGATGTTAGGGTTCTTCGAATGTGAATTAACTTTAACGTGAAATAACCCGAAACAATGATTTTGGTACTTGTGCTCCTGTGGTTCCAGGTGTCTATGTCTGAGTGACTTTCATCTGTTTGTTGATGTTTATTTTGTCTTTCTGGTGAGTTTTGTGTTTCATGGTTTTGGTTTTCCGCTTGTGTTTGGTTATTTGTTTCTTTGTGCTGTTTTTCTGTGACTTGTATAAGGCTTTTAGGTAATATTAATGCAGTGTTTTCTGGCAACAAGTTTGATAGTTTGTTTTTTCTATTATAATGATATTGCTCACAAAGCTGAACTTTACATTTCTCTTGATTGCTCACTAAATTAAAATCAGGGTAAAGTGTATATTGTCTAGCACTGTGCATGGGAAAGTACTGAGATATGAAAATTGTATGATTGGGAAACATTCATGAATAATATATATCGTCATCGTTGTCATCAGCCGTTGAGGTCCACTGCAGGACCGGCCTATCCCTACCAAAGCAGGGACGATACAAGCCATGCATCTGTACCCAGTGGCTTAGGCTGTCTGGTACGGACTGTATGTAGGGTGAGAAGTGCTTGTGAGTGTAATTATTGTGTTGTAGTGGCTTTGGATGTGTGTGTGTAGTCTGTGAACCAAGTGGTTCCTTCTTCCTCGCATTAAAAAAAAAAAAATCGGCCCGCCTTAAGCCGACTGGGTGCAAGCATATGCGACACTGATTCAACCACAGCACTCCTTGTGTCCGCCAAAGTGGTCAGTAGCTTGGTGAATGCTTCCCAAAGTTTGTACAACCTTGGCGGGAGGCAAACCCGCGTCCACCAGCATGCGAGACGCACAC
>JAGKTI010005349.1:12054-22256 GCA_018397915.1 Birgus latro | reverse complement strand
GTGTGTGTGTGTGTGTGTGTGTGTGTGTGTGTGTGTGTGTGTGTGTGTGTGTGTTCTTACCTAATTGTTCTTACCTTATTGTATCTTTACAGGAATGAGTGAAGCTCGTACCTTCCCATGTTTTAAACCATTTTTTAATTGTTTTGGCACACACTGTTTCATTCAGTACTGCATTCCACTGATCAGTTGCCCTATTTGGGAATCCTTACGTCTTTATCACCTCTCTTTTTATGCAGTTTTATTACAGTGTTATCTTGCTGATGCTTCCTCATGGGTTATATATTCATTTATGCCTATTTTCTCCTTCCATGATATGCATCTAGTGTAGCTAGATTCATTTTCTTAGTCTTTCTTCTTAGCTTAGATCCCTTAAGCTTGGTACCCATCTCGTAGTGGCACTTTGAACTTTTTCAGTCTTATCTATGTGTTTTTTGAGATGAGGACTCCAGACTACTGATGCATACTCCAGGGTTGGTCTGATGAATGATGTTATTATCTTTCTTAGCATGGCTTCATTTATGTATGCGAATGCTATTCTCACATTTGCAAGCAGTGTATACATGTTCCGGAGATAGTCTGTTATTGATAAACACGCCTCGGTCCTCTCTTTCTGATATGTGTAGGGTTTTACTTCATAACTTAAAATCCCAATCACGCCTTTTTCCACTTTTACCAGACTTGAATACATGACACTTGTTCACATTGAATTCCATCTGCCATGTATTGTTCCATTCATGAAGTTTGTTTAATTCTTCTTGTAGCTCTTTATAAGAGTCTGTGTTAGTAATTCTCCTTTGCATTTTTGCATCGTCAGCAAACATATTTAGATAGCTTTCATTTCCAATGTTGCTATCTATGTCATTTATATACACTAAAAACATAATTGGTGCCAGCACTGAGCCCTGTGGAACTCCGCCAGTCACTTCCCTCCATGATGAGTAGTTTCCCCATAGTACCCCCGCTGCAGGGGGTCACCTTGACGTGGTGGCGGGGCTTGAAGCGTGGTTGGCGGTGGCACCTACTTTGAGGGCTTGCCTACCTTTGTAGGGTTCGGCATTTGTCACCCTCGTGGACCAAGCACCCCCTACATCACTAGTGGAGGAGGCCTGCTGGTGATGTTAGTCCCAGCTCGTTTGCCATCTAGGGCGGGACTGTCGCCTCCCCACGTGTTTGCCGTGCTTGGTGTCCTGTAATGCTGGGAGACGGGAGTCCTGGAGGTTGAGCGATGCTGTACGGTGCGCCCTGCAGCTAGCAATACACCTCTTTGGTCCCTTATTCTGGCTAGACGGGCGGCCTGGTTGGGCCCGACCAGGTCAATCGGCTGGTCATGCGTTGGCTAGGGTCAAGTGGGCACTGGGGGACCTGGTGGCTCCTATCGTCCTGGAGTCACCCTTGCCTGGGTCCCCCGGTGGTTACCCGCGTATACTCTCCCGCTACCTCTGGGGCCGCCAGTGGTGTCATCCCTGGCACACGACCTCCCCTTGATGGGCTCCATGGTGGGTGGAGGGGTGAGGGAATGAAGTAATTTGAGGTGTAAATGGAAGAAGTAATTCAAAATAAAGTTGACGACTATGCATCTGTCCCTGGTCATTCCGCTCAAACTTCGCTAATCACCACTCTTGAGCCCTACCAGGCCCCTGGAGAATATCCTCCTCTGCCCCAGCGTTCGGCTGGGTCTAGGAGGTGTTCTCGTTGGGCGGGGGTGGCTCTGGGGTTGGCCCAAGTTGACACAGTGGCTGCGTCTTACACAAAATATCTTGTTATTAGTTCTGCTTCTGGCAGGTCTATACAAAATATTGATATTTTTGATGTGCACCGTGCCATCGTCTCAACATATGGAAGAGAACAGAGGTTCTCTTCCCAAGGGGATGGAAGTCTCCTGGTTGAAGTGTCCTCCCCGGAAGAGAGTTCCCGTTTAAGAGATCTTACCATAGTGTCCAATGCAGCCACTTCATGCACTCCTCATGGCAGTTTTAACCAGTCAAAATGAGTCATATTTTCCCGAGACCTCCTCCGATACTCTGAGGCACGGCTATTGGAAGAACTCCGATCCTCTTGTGTGATAAAGGTTGAGCGCCTTCAGAAGAAAATTGATGGGATTTTAACCCCGACCCCGACCTTGTTTCTAACTTTTGACAAATTAACGATGCCTACAACTGTGAAACTGGCTTGGCTGTCACTTCCCATGAAGCCATATGTGCCAACCCCAAAGCGTTGTTTCCACTGTCAGGGGTATGGGCATGTAAGCCGATTTTGCCGTCATGCACAGGATGGCCTGCCTGGTGTTTGTGTCTCATGTGGCGGATCAATCCATAATAGTGATTGTCCAGGACCCCTAAAATGCTACCACTGTGGAGGTCCTCATGCTGTCTCTTCGAAAAACTGTCCTAGGTACTGTGTGGAAAAAGAGATATTGTCCATATGTACCCGTGAGAGGGTTTCATTTCCTGAAGCAAAGAGAAGAGCCCAGACATGCTTCTTCCAGCCAGGGGTTACTTATGCTTCTGTCCTTTCTAGGACACCAGTGCATCGCCCTGTATCTCAGAGGCAGCCTCACCCCATTCCAGTACCCACTCCTTCAACTCATGCTGTGCATAATGCTGTCCCAACAGTTAGTACTGTTTGTGCGAGTAATGATTGCCTGACCACTACTCCGACTGTTTCCACCCCCACTTCGGTGGCTGATGACTTGGTCACTTCTGTGGTTGTGGCAGAAGTCCATGTTGACCAGACTCCTCCTCCCGTCGCAGCCAGTGTGCCCAAGGCTCCATCTGTATCTGGCAAACGTCATCGTTGTTCTTCAGAGTCTTCTGATCATGAAGATCGGCCACCTAATGTCTCAGTTGTCGACACTTCTGTCAACACCCCTACTGTTCCCTCTGCCCAGCAGGAAGAGGGATCTAGCAATGTAACAACTGCAGCTGATGGTCCACTTCTGGCCCCATCTCCACCTGGAGATGTTGTTAGACAACCAGTAGGTACCTTAGATCTGAAGCATGGGATGGCCTCCTCTAATGATTCGAGTCCTGTGGACTCTACTTCCACTTCCGGGGCTTCTGATGGGGACACTGACCGTCCTCCACCTCCAAAGGTGGCCACCAAGCCGCCTTCCAAGCAAACTGGTCTGCCCACTCCAAGAAAGAGTGTGGTACAACTCACTTCCTCGTCCTCCCGTTTACTATTGGCTGTTCGACAGAGGGTGAGGGTTCCTGGTGCTGGGCAGGCTCATCCAGAGTTCTCCAAAGCATAAACCCAAACCCACTGGGGGGGCAAGACTGTCTCGTCCCTCATCCTGATTCATCCTTCACTATAGGAACTATGGCATTCTCAGCCAGTATAATGCAATGGAACTGTCGAGGGTTGCAGGGTAATTGGGAGGAGCTGTGGACCCTCCTGACCTGTTCCCCTATGTGTATATGTCTCCAGGAAACTCTTGTAGGGTTTGCCACCCCCCATGCACCACCTGGGTACACTGCTTTCTACTCAACACCAACCCGTCCTGTCAGGGGTAGTGCTGTTTTGGTGAGAGCTGACATCCCTCATCAGCAAGTCTATCTCCAGTCTGCCCTCCAGTGTGTATCTGTACGATTGTATGCCCATCGCTGGTATACAGTATGTTCCATTTATTTACCACCCAACACAGCAGTCAATAGGGTAGAACTTGAGAACCTTCTTGGCCAGTTACCTATGCCCTTTCTTCTCTTGGGAGACTTCAATGGTCACCACCCTTTGTGGGGTGACTGTCTTACTAACCAACGTGGGAGTTTGTTGGCGTCCTTATTGGAGGATGAGGATCTTGCCCTGCTCAATACTGGGGCGTTTACACATTTTCACCCCCAAACGGGTTCATTTACAGCTATTGACCTCTATCTGCTCTCCTGACTGTCTTCTGGACTTTACCTGGGAGGTTGTGGAGGATCTCCATGGAAGTGACCACTTTCCCATCCTTCTCACTGCAGCAGTGTCTAGTCCCTGTTCTCGTTTACCGAGGTGGAAAGTGAATAAGGCAGACTGGTCCCTTTTCTCATCTCTGATTTCTATTAATGTCTCAGTCGAAGACTTTCCACATACTGATGAGGCTGTTTCATTCTTTACCTCCCTTCTGCATTCTGCTGCCCTTCATGCTGTTCCCAAAACTTCTGGCACGTATCGCTACCGACCTGTCCCGTGGTGGAATGAGGAATGCAGTGTTACTGTACGTGCTAAGAAGTTAGCTTTCTCCCATTATCGAAGATGCAGGACAGAGCATAATCTTATCGAGTTCAGAAGGGCGCGGGCTAAGGCTCGTCAAGTACTGAAACAAGCGAAGCGAGATTCATGGATGGCATATGTGTCATCTGTTAACTCGAAGATGCCAATGTCTCAGGTGTGGAAGAGGGTGCGAAAGATTTCGGGAAAGTTCAATCAAGGCAGGTCCCCTGTGCTGATGTCTAATGGTGAGCCTGTTGGTGATCCTGCAGCTGTGGCTGATATTTTTGCATCTGCCTTTGCGGCGGTCAGTCAAAGAGACACTACCTCACAAATTTTTGCCAGACGACGAGAGAGAGATAGAGGAGGCAAGGGTGTTGGACTTCCGTTCAGGGAGTGTGAGTCCTACAACCTCCCATTTTCTTTTTGTGAACTCCAATCTGCCCTTTCCCTCTGTCATGACACCTCACCAGGGCCGGATGATATTCCTAACGCGATGCTCCAACACCTGGATAAGGATGCTTTATCCTTTCTCCTCAGCCTTTTTCACAAAATCTGGAGGGAATCTTCTCTTCCCACCTCTTGGTGTGAGGCTATTGTTCTGCCGTTCCAGAACCCGGGGAAGACAGGCAACAGTCCCTTAGAGTATCAACCAATTGCCTTAACATCCTCCTTGTGAAAACTATTTGAGAAAATGGTCAACACACGCCTAATGTATTTCCTAGAAAGGAGTGAATGTCTCTCTCAATGTCAGTTTGGATTTCGAAAATGTCGCTCAACAGCTGATGCACTAGTTCGCCTTGAGACTGCAGCATGTGATGCCTTTGTTAGACGGCAACATCTGGTGTGCGTTTTCTTTGATCTTGAGAAAGCATACAACACTCCATGGTGGTTGGTATACTCCAACAACTTCATTCTTATGGTTTACGAGGCAGGCTTCCCCTATTTATATTAAATTTTCTGTGTGACAGTACATTCAGGGTTAGGGTTGGTGGCACCCTGTCTCCTTCATACCATCAGGAGGAAGGGGTGCCTCAAGGAAGTGTCCTCAGTGTGACCCTTTTTGCCGTAGCATTGGACGGTATTGTGTCCTCTATCCCAGAAGGAGTGTCTGCCTCACTGTATGTTGATGATCTGGCTTTATGGTATGCAGCCTCCCGAATGTCCGTGGCTGAACGTCGCATGCAGCTCGCTATAGATAGGGTCTCTCGGTGGGCCACCATGCACGGCTTCCGTTTCTCCCCAACAAAGACGGTGGCCTTACATTTCTGCGGTTTGAGAGGTGTTCACTCTGACCCAGACCTCCGGTTATATGGCCAGAGGGTGCAATGTGTGGACGAGACAAAGTTTCTTGGGCTCATTTTCGACAGGAGACTGACATGGGTACCTCATATCCGTTCATTACGACTATCATGCTTCCGTGCCATGTCCCTCCTACGAACCCTATCTCACTTGTCTTGGGGCGCGGATAGGACCAGCCTGCTCCGACTTTATTGCGTCTTAGTGAGGAGCAAATTGGACTATGGGTGTGTGGTATATTCTTCTGCTACTCAGGCCCGGCTGAGACCACTACATTCGGTTCATCATGCTGGGATTCGTCTGTCAACTGGGGCTTTCCGGTCTTCCCCTATAGAATGTCTGTTGGTTGATGCAAATGAACCGCCACTGGATCTCCGCCGACAGTCCCTGGTGGTGCAGTGTTGGCACCGCCTTTACCGTCTTCCGAGCTCATTGAGTTGTCAGGCTGCCTCTGAGGTCGCTCTTTTCCCCTTTTATAACACCCATCCTCGCTATGCACACCCGTTTGGGTACAGAGCGAGGGTTGCCATGGGGGAGTTGGGTGTCCAGTCCTCCCCTGTTTGCCCTACGCGTATCCCCCGAGTGGCTCCCTGGCTTCTCCCAGAAGTGCAACCATGTGATTACTTCCTCGAGAGGAAGGCATCTATTTCCTCACAGGCAGCTCTGTCTTATTTTTTGGAACATGCCTCTATTCACAGTGACTCAGTCCCTGTATATACGGATGGCTCTAAATCCCGAGCAGGGACAGGCTTTGGTGTAATTTTTCGTGATTTTAGCAGTGGTGGGAGTCTCCCTCCTTCTACATCTGTTTTTACTGCTGAACATACTGCCATATTAGTTGCGGTTGAAATGATTTTTAGCTTTCCTCCAGCTTCTTTTACCATTTTTAGCGACTCAGCCAGTGCCTTACAAGCTCTGTCTCATGGCTTCCCGACATATCCCCTAGTTTTAGCTGTCTTGGAATGGCTCTTCTTATTATTCAGGCGAGGATACTCTGTACAACTGTGTTGGGTCCCTGCACATGTAGGGGTCGTGGGCAATGAGCGAGCTGACTCTCTGGCTAGAGCTGCTGCCTCTCATCCTTCCTCTCCAAGTTGCCGTGTCCCATCCGAGGATTTGTGTGCGGCCACTGTGGGGGCTGTCCGTTCCAGCTGGCAGAGGAGGTGGGATGCAGCAGGGGCGAACAAACTCCGCAGCATCCGTCGGAACCTGGGTGATGGGGGATATGTGGGACTGTCCAGACAGTGGGAAACAGCTTTGGCTCGTCTTCGGATTGGCCACACTAGGCTGACTCATGGTTTTTTGATGGAGAGGGCGCCCCCTCCCTATTGTGATGACTGTCTGGTTCCTTTGACTGTGCGGCATCTCTTTGTCGAGTGCCCCAGTCTTGGGGACCTTCGTCGGCGGTACCTTTCTAGATGCCGAGCCAACAACGGTTCGTACCTTCTCTCCTCAGTGCTTGAGGAAGAGGCTTGTGTTATGGGGGGAAGTACTTTCTCCTTTGTGTTGCGTTCTGGCCTTCTCCGCAAGCTATAGAGCTTTATCATATTTTAGCTTGTGTTTTAATGATAATGTACTAGTTTTAACCCTTATCTTTCCATTATATTTTTGTTTTTTTAGTTTTTGTCACTTTTATACTGTTGGTTTGTTTTAAGCATTGTTTTTCTTTGTATTTTATTATGTCTCTTATATATGGCCGGTTTGTTTTAAGCATCGATTTTCTCTTTGGTTTTTTTTGTTATTATTATATATATATATTGATTTTCTTTTATTGTTTGTGTTCGGTGGCATATGACCTCTGCTGTTGCGCCGCCATGTTGCATCTTCATTCATTCATTCATTCATTCCCCATAGTACTGTTCTCATTTCCCCTTTTCTGAGAAAATCTTGCATCCAACAGTACAGTTTGGCTCGGATTCCACCTTGATGGTAGTTTCCATAAAAGTCTTTGGTGCTGTACTCTGTCAAATGCTTTCTTGAAATCTGGATAGATACTGTCTACCCATCCTTCTCTTTTCTGTAATGTTTCTGCTGCTCTATCATAGTAGCTCAACAGATTAGTAACACATGATTTTCCCTTTCTGAAACCAAACTGTCTTTCTGTTATCATATTGTGTTCTTCTAGATGATTCACCCAAACTTTTCTTATCAGCTTTTCTAATATCTTGCTTACAACACTGGATAGTGATACTGGTTGGTAGTTGAGTGGGTTTTGTCTATTCCTTTTCTTGATTAAGGGAACAATGTTTCTTTCTTCCAAATATCAGGTAGTTTACTCTTACCCAAGGATTCCTTGAATATTAAAGATAATAGTCTACTTAACTCATTTGCACATTCATGTAGGACCCAAAATGAAATTTCAACAGGACCATTTGCTTTTCCTTTGTCTAATTTACTAAACTCCTCCTGTATTTCTTTTTCTGACATTTGTATATCTTGTAATGTATGTGGGCATGCATGTTTCATGTCATCCCTCTCAAAATTATTTTCTTGTGTAAAATCTGACTGGATATTCTTATTTAGAGCTTCACAAATATCTTTCTCTAGTGTATAGATGATCCTCTCATCCGTAATGGATTGTATTTTATCTTTCATTTTGGTTTTGTTTCGGATGTAGTTGTAAAATAGCTTCGGTTGATCACTACTTTTGTTTTTGATGTCTTCCTCAAACTGTCTTTGGGCTTCTCTCCTTATTCTTGTATAATCGTTTCTCGCCTGTTTATAGTTGTTATACGCCCTCTCACTATTGTGTCTTCTATATCTATTCCACAACAAGTCTCTCTTTTTCTTTTTGATTTTTTAAATTCTGTATTAAACCATTTCTTTATTTTTTTCTGCTTCTTTGTGCTGTGGGATGTAATTTTGGACTCTTGTTTCATAAAGTTCGCAGAGTTTTGTACCTATAACATTTAAATCTCGTCCTCTAGGCTCCTTTTCCCATTCTATTTCTAAGAAGTACTTCTTTACGTCATGGTAGTTTCCCATTTTATAGTTTAGGCTCTTTTCGTAACTTTCATTGCTGTTAATTATGTCATACGCAATCCTGAAGTTGGTCACTTTTGTCGAATGGAAGGTGATACATTATATTGCCAATATCGTTTTTTTGCTTAGTAAATATAAGATTTAGTACTGATGGTACATCAAGTCCTCTTTTTCCGGTGCTTTCCTTTACATGGTGCGTTAGGAAAAACTCCTGCACGAGATCCTGGAGCTTGTTAAGTTATTCCGTTGGTAAAATATTCTTCAGGATTGTTCGATGTAGTGAAAGACCTTGTAAGTTGGTATGTATATTGGGCTATGGTACACCCGGCGGCAAAAGTCCTGTTGTCTCGCCCGCCTTACCGAGACCCGCGATATCCATAGACTCGAGAATATTAGTTGTAGACAACGTGCATATAATATCTGCCAACAGATGGCACACCGCAAGGTGTGTGGTGGTGAGGGTGGAGGGGGATGGGGGAGAGGAGGGGTTGCAGCTGTTGGGGGTCTGAAGGTGGGGGAAGGAGGGGACAATTTATTTAAATTTAATTTCCATATACTACCATCAGTTTCATAATTTTATAATGAACCGAAAATATAACTACGTGGTAATCTGTTATGTTTGTAACACATGGAACACAGCATGATCAAGCCAACAGACACTTGAAAACATTGAATGGCAATTTTCGAATGAACCCACAAAATACTGTAAATTAAACCTCTCTCTCTCTCTCTCTCTAACGTAATAAACTGATGATAAAGTGCTCTTATGGGTTTACTCTACCATGTAATTTCTGATAGTGCATCAATCATCAAGTGATTTGCTGATATGGTCGCCTTAGATGCAAGAAACAACCATTAAATCAGTGGTTCGATTAAACAATCATGGTGAAGTGGCTTGTTGAGGGTTTTGGATATAGGCCTAATCAACGGCCAGAAAGATGTCATGGTGAACTTCTTCCACACGGACAGTCATATCCCAGCACCCTAACAAGTAAGACATGTTAAATAAACCCTGTAATGCTTCTGTAGATGCAAACTATACTTCTTACATTCTTTATGTAACTCCGTACAACTGTATTGTCACATGTTATATTAATGTAGTTTATATTTATTCATGTAATAGCTGCAGGCGAGCGTAGCCTGGTGGTTTGGTTGTTCGTCTGGTGATCAGGGCGTCACACCTTCGCGTCCCGCTGATACCACGTTACCTTGCAGGTGGGGTGGTGCTCATCCTCTCTTACTCTAGCCGTTCTATATGGTCCCTTGAAAACTACAGCGGTGGATTAGTTTTCATGTCAGCTAAAAATATCGAAATACAGTAATCCCTCCAATATCCAACGTAATAGAGCCAAAGGCATGTCCGGATATTGGTTTTGTCCGGATATTGGTCCTGAAGCTCCAGCACTGGTTTTTCATGACCCTAACCTAACCTAACCTAAATCAGAAAACTACCTTCCTACCTCCCTACTGGCCATGTATAGCACTTATTTAGGTCCCTTTTCACATAAATAATGCATACATAGCATGAATTTATTGAATTTTAACCAAAAAATAATGATTTAGGGGTGAGTGAGTCATAGGAGCTTAGAACTTGCCAGCATAGTATAAGTAAGTATCGGACATGGAAATCATCTTTTCTCACATTTTATGCACTAAATTATTGGATACAAAGCATCAAATACAGTAAATGATGTTAATTGCTACCAGAAAAATGGTTAGGTTAGGTTAGGTTA
>JAGKTI010005348.1:6291-36905 GCA_018397915.1 Birgus latro | reverse complement strand
CACACACACACACACACACACACACACACACACACACACACACACACTCAAGATCAGGCTGTTTAACTCGATTTAGGATGATATTTTTTCCACTTTATTCATGCCATCGTCTGACGATTTTATACGGCTTACATTTTTTTTTTTTTTCGAATTGAAGATCTTAGATGTAACCTGAATGGATCTCTTCATACGAGAGGTTTTTCATACGTTGGATGAAATCGTCTGGCAGCAGAAGGACTAAACTAAAACGGACTTCACCTGAACTCTCCTTTAACTGGGAGAAATAGTGATCATATTCAGCTTAGGGCATACTTGCTTCATTGGTTTGGCTGCGCTAAGCCTTCACTAACCATTTACCATCAGGCGTTCTTCTATGGTGAATAAAATGATCTGGTGGTAGTTGTTTCTGTTGTGTAAATCCGGTCAGTCTGGCCAAGCACATCGATCATCCACAGAGAAGCAACCCCCCTGCTGACGTGTCCCGTGCAGCAGAGCGATGACCTTTTTTGTGTGACAGTTCCTGACCACAGCAAGGCGCGGGAAATATTGTGGGGGCCTGGTACCCAGATGGACCCGCCACTTACATCTCTTCACCCAGTATACAAGGGACACCATAGCAAGCTCCAGCTCACCCCGCACTTTGGCTACATGGTTACCACCCGACATTGCAAATGGTTTCCAAGGTCACAAGAAGCCATCAGGCTTGTCCAGTAGAGCCACCTGAATTAGAAAGAAGGGTAATAAAAAGTGACAGGAAGAAAGTGAACTGCAAAGAGAGGAGGACAGATACATGAATAGAAAGGGAAAGAGGGAGGATGAAATAGGCAGGGACTTGAAACTGACATTTTTATAAATTATAATTGCATAATTTCTTTGTCACTTTCCAGTTTGTCCAGTTTGGTATAATTAAGATCGATTTACATTCATAATTTGTACAGAGTGGAGCTATTTAGCTTAGTTCAAAGGCTTGTTTCTTTTGTAGCCAACCTTCTCAGTATATTGTTTATACCGGTAATCATTATATATCACTTAATTTTTAATGGAAATAATAAGATGTGTTTTCATAGGCAAAGCTCTAAGTTTAGTTATTATATTCATATTTAGAATGGAGAGAATTATTTTGTTCTAATCGATACAATGAAGAAAGCTTTTATAGATTCGCAATAAATAATAATTACTACTTGTATCTGTATAAGCAACTGCACTTGATCTGTGATGTTAATGTTCCTGCTTTCTTCAGATACACACATGTTACTTACTTAACCTCACCCAAGATGGTTGTGTCGGCTGCATTCCTGTCAGCAAATGTGACTTTTTAAGGACCTCTTTTGTTTGTTATTTTGTCTATTAGCACCAGCCGATTAGGGTAGTACTCCTCCTAAGGGTGATGGTAAGCTGGTGTTAGGGAGAGCTGGAACTCCCATTTCACCAGCCCTCAGCATAGTTCCTATCCATCCCCCTTTGCTGATTTTTTTTTTATTGTTTCATTAACACGAAGATTAGGAGACCAGCGTGCTCTCCAATATATTCTTCTCTAACACACACTTTACACACCACACCCTCTTTCTAGGCGTAGGGATGTGGCGACCGCACCGCCCACTATATATTGTATGTGATGCAGTAAACCCCGTAACTGCAACGTACGAGTACCTCCCTGGGGGTGGCAGGGAATTCTGCCTTTGGGCAGAGTTTGGGGTAATATCCTCTTCGGGCCAGGGTGCTAGAAATCCCCCTCCTGTAAAATTTCATGCTATATTGACAAAAACAACACAACTTTATGCGGGCAAATACTTAATGTTTGAAAAAAAAAAAAAAACAATTGTATACAACTGTATTGACGCCAGTGGCTATTCACAATTAGATAAAGTTAAATTTTTCATCAAGAACATAACCAGTCACACGGGAGAAATATTAACATGAAACTGAGTAAGAATATCATGCAAGGTGAAAAAAAGAACCGAAGTATCTTATGTCCCGATATGGATTCGGGCAAGAGGAGCAATTTCGGGCAAGATTCCCCTTGCCCCCCCCTCCCAGAAGAACTGAACCTGCTACGCTTATGTTAGTACCTTTCCTACATAGAACACAAAGAGTCCAGTCAGCCCATGTTTTGTTTGATGACTGATCTGCATCCGAATTTTCTGAAATGTCTGTTGGAATTAGAGACTTGGCAATTTCTTTCAGTTTGTACTAGCTACTGTCTACAACCACCAACCACGAACTGTTATTTCGGATGAACATCTATATAAATAAACGGCAAATTCTGTCTGTCTGTCCGTCTGAAACCCCTCTAACTCGGGACACACTTGCTCTACATAGACATATTATACGTTTTTGGAATCAGGATGATCCCGGGATTGAAAATCTGCCCTTCATGTGGTGCTTGAACAGTTTGTGATTTGAAGAACTCAACTCAATTGAAGTTCCACTGAGTTTGTGATTTGAAGAACTCAATTGAGGGCTAATTGGGCCTCTCCAGCCCAATTAGCCCTCCGCAGGAGCTAGCTTAAAAGAAATAAACACATTTTGATCCATATAAAGATTTGCAAAAATGTAAAGACAGTAGCAAGGACTGAGGTATCACAAAACACTTTATTGGAAGGTAAAGCTTTCTAATTTAAGAAAAGCAGCAGCATTTACAGTTTTACAGTAAAACATTCTGTATCAGCTGGAAACACTGTATAACTACCACCACCATCGTTTACACTGTATTTTCATTTTCTGTCGGTAAGATTCTCTGAGTTTTACTTAATGAAGTATCTTTACTCATTAATCACTTTTCACGATGATCAGTTTGCAACAAATCAGGTGTAGAGTTTTACAGACAGAGAGGAAATTTTCATTAAAAAAAATCAGAGTGTATTCATTCAACAAATCAGGTGTAGAGTTTTACAGACAGAGAGGAAATTTTCATTAAAAAAATCAGAGTGTATTCATTCATCAGGATACTTGTCCACACACGGAATATGCTCACATCCGCAACCATACCTTAACATGCTGCTGTGGTACATGTTTGTTAAATAAAATTGAAACAGCAAACTTTAAAACACTGGAGTCAATTTATGGATTTTGTGATGTACTAGTCTCTGAATAAATTTCGAGAACTGAATGACTCTTTGAACCTCAATAATATAATTAGTATCCTAGCCTTCACTCCCATTGCTATGGAATTATCGTAGTTGTTTGATAATTCTGGTGGTTATCTTGTTTTTCTAGCATTTTTCGGGAAGTTCTTACCTGTGACTTCATATACAATGAGTGTTTATTACATATACAGTTAATTTGAAACTTACCTTATCAAGCCACAAATAAAACATTTTTTTTTTTCTGTGGCAGTGGCCATATTGGCAGCTATATTAAATATCTCAATAAGAAAAAAAAACATGTTTATAAATTTTAACATTAGATGTGGATTATACAGTATGACCACAATAACAATACACAAAGATGCCAGAATCAAGAGAGTATATGCTCTAGTCTCAGATATATTGTGATTTTGTCTTTTTGACAGTTAAATTAGTAGCCGTTTTAAATATTTTATAATGGTGCAAATGTACACTGATTTTATTGTCATAAATTAGTTCCTTGACCCAAAAAACCTGGTCAAGGACATTTAAAATAATCTGTCTCAGTCATTTGGTATTGTCATATTGGTAGCCATCTTGATGAAGAGGGTGTTCCAGGACTGGAATAACTGTGTACGTGATCTTGTATGCTTTAGTATTTCTTAAAGTGTCATTGTGCCAGATTTGAACCAAAGTGCACGATTGTTTCCCTTAAGTGCTAGACAACACGAAACGGCTCTCTAGGCTCATCGTCATCTGATTTCTGCAACCACTCCCAGGTTCAGAACAAAGCTAGCTTGCCTTTACTAGCCATTAAAATAGGTTACTTAGTAGGAACTGCAGCATGGTAAAGATGGGCGAGTTAGCGATAATTCCGACCATAACACAACCCTTTAAAAATATCGGAATATGTACGTTTGAAGGTAGGAGGAGGCAACTGCAGATCAGGAAGGTGTGAGAAAGCGAGGATGGGACGGCTAGTGAATTAACAAGGGTTCAAGCAGGTTGACTGAATTTTGTATGGACGAGCTCACAGCAATGCGCCCCCCCCTTTGTTTTTTTTTTGCCTTATTGTCAATGGATTTACTTGATCTGACTGGTTGTATAAAGGGTATATGTGTGGATGGTTATGCCTGTGAGGTGGAGTCACAATTCGAGAGCTTGAATGTTAAGTAAATGAAGCTCATAGTCTCCTTGGGGTAAGGAGGTTCCTTAGCACCTCTTCTTTAATGATATATTTTCAAACCTACCCATTATGATCACATTTTATTCTTATATGTTTTAGTGTCGACATAGATTGCATAAATGGCATAAGAATACAGTAACGGAGCAGAATCAGATATAACTGTGTAAGGATGCGGTGACAGCACGCTACTTAACCGCACGAGAATACCTCCCACCGTGCATGGTCCATTTCGCTGTGCATGCTTTTTTTTTCTTAGTTTTTTTTTCGCGTATCGCTCTGTGCTCTGTTCCTCGCCCTACTTCTGGACAGGAAAAAGAGACTGGATAATGATGATGATGATTATGGTATAAAGCTGACATTAATGTTACCTTACTAAATATATGAAAAATTAATTATCAACTAAGTCCAGATGGCTGGAGAATGTACTTTTTCATCCAATCGTCATTGTTATGACCGGGTGGGGGATAAAAGGTCTGACTGGATGAAGATTAATGTAAAATGTGCAATGGAATTAGTAGAGTCAAAGGGGAGATTAACCACACCAAGTTGTATGCTCAAAAAGGAGAAAATGGCAATTCAGTATAAAACAACTAGCTGACAAGAAGAGGGAAATGAAATAGACAATTAGAAATACTTATCATCATTTACTTAACACTAAGTTAAAGTTACAGGAGCAAAATCAAGCAGGTTCAAACAGAATTGTCAAACTAAAACATGCAAAAACTATCCTAATGTCCAAACATCAACAATAAAGGTAAACCAGAACACTGAAACAAGCCTTTGGGCTGCTGAACCGCTGGTGGGCACAACAAGGACTTTAAAGTTAAAGATACAAACTCCTGACACGAATAAAATGGATGACATTAGCAGCAATAACAAGAGTGACTAAAAATTACTATGGTTATAGTACAAATAATTGTCATATCACTAGCTAAAACCTAATATGTAGGTCATGTGATGAATCCCTTTATTACTAAACATTAACTCACGTGTGGCAAATATCCACCACAAAAAACGTATATACAAAGTCCCAAGGCAGAGCACACAATCCCTCGGGTTTATGCTTCAGTTAACTAATTCAACTTGGTAATAGACAGTCCGTCCTTAACCCATCCCGTCCAGGTGACATGTTTACATGTCTCCCCAGGGCTGTCTGGGGAGCACGAGTACATGATCTAGTGTTGCAAGGCATAGTTTGAATATTCCCTGAATTATTTCCACAACACGCAGCCACTGGCAACCCTACTGCACGCATCTGAGGCATGCTCCAGTTACCTGCGAACCTCTGTAATGGATAGACCTATACAAAAAGTTTTCCGTGTCCAGATCCTTGACTGAGAGCCCGCAACGCCGACTTCAACCCCAACGAAGTCCAAAGGCCAGGAAAGAAAAGGCCTTAGTGATAGTGCGATACGGATAACTCGAGGTGACATTATTGCCAACTGTGAGTGAAGAAAGTGACTCCCTTTCAGGAAAGCGACCGCCATAATGAGTGTCAATATTGTTACGTCCCCGTCCCCACACCGCCACAGGCTTCAACAGCAGTAGTGCAGTATAGGAAGGACTTTGGCCAGTGAGTCGTTCTTCCTATGGTCACCCTTTAGGTGTATAGCACACAAGATCAGCTGAGGTGAAAATAAACACTGGCTTCTTAAAGTTGACTGTCTGTTTTCCAAACAATTTCACTTTATGCTTGCTAACTTCTCTTCACTGTTCTCACAAGCACTGGATATATACAAACTGTTCTAACTGCAATTTTCACTTAATACTTGACAACACTTCACTGTTTTCACAATAACACTTCAATAACTTCACAAGTACCGAAAATGTACACACTTCAGTGACACTGCACTTCACTCAAACTGACTGAGGCCCAACTAAACTTAAACCTTTAAAAACTGCTAGTGTCTCATCCCTCATTCTTATATAAACTTTCGTTGTTCGCGAATGAACTATTTCTCCACAGTTCTGGTATGTGCTGGTCCTAACCCGCCCCTAGCAACATAGTTACCAATTAAGAGACATCAAACATGCCAGAGTCTTCTTACATTACATAACACTCTAAATCAGTTACCAAACGAATAAAACTACATAATTAAATGAACAATCACGTAAATAAAACATTATAGAGAAAAAGAGCATTAAAATTATGCAAAACTTACGAAATAACTACGCTCACTAACAGCAGGCAATCTGGCAACTCTGACTCGTACCGTCAAAAGCCTAGAATCAGTGAGATGCTTCTCGACTTCCCAACTGACAAATCTTGCTACGTAACACTACCCCCTCCCTAGTTCTTTGTTGTACCGACAAACTGCACAATGTATACAAACATAAACCTTAATCCTAATGAAACTTCTAACTATACACAAAATTATCTTTCAACTTATCAGGTCTTTTTCTGTGCCACTTCCGACGACGTCCTTGCTCCTCCACATAGTCCACTCCTGGGGGGTCTTTGTCCTCTTCCTGATTAGCTTCTTCCCTCGGGAAACTGTCACCATCCTCTTGCACTTCAGCTCCGTGGTCCTCCTCAAAATCCTAGGCTGGAGGAGAGTATGATCCATCGGAGACGCCCCAGCGGTACTGTCCTGGCCCATGGTACTGTCACAGACGATTCACGTGTACCACCTTTGGGCGAGACTTCCTGCCTCCCCGAATCAGATACATTACATCTGACAGGCGGTCCAACACAGTGTAAGGCCCATCCCATGGGCTCTGCAGCTTCGGTGACAGTCCTTTCTTTCGCTGAGGATTGTATAACAAAACTTGATCGCCATCCTTGAAGCTCACCTCACTTGCATTGATATCATACTTGCACTTCATCCCCTTTCCTGAAAACTTGAAGGCTCCTCACACTTGATGATGTACCTCAGCCAGCCTTTCTTGAAGGAGATTCGCATAGCCAGTGGTGTCTGTAGGCAGCTCTTCACCAGGTGGTCTTCCCATTAACAAGTCAACGGGTAAGCGTAACTCGTGGCCCAACATCAGTTTTGCAGGGGTGTAGCCGGTAGACTCGTGGGATACAGAACGGTATGCCATCAACAACGTAGGTAATTTCTGGTCCCATTCTGTTTGTCCATCTACGCAGTACTTGGCCATTTCTTGTCCTAGGTTCCAGTTGAATTTCTCCACCATCCCATCTGACTGTGGTCTTAGTGGGGTCGTCCTGGTCTTCCTGATCGCAAGTAACTGGCAACACTCACGGAACACAACAGACTCAAAGTTTCTAACCTGGTCTGAATGTAGCTCTTGAGGCATCCCAGAACGATAGAAGAACTGGTCAACCAACACCTGAGCAACAGTCGAAGCCTCTTGATCAGGGATGGCATAGGCTTCTGGCCACTTTTTGAAGTAGTCCATCGCGACACATATATATCAGTTTCCTCTTTCTGTGAGTGGCAAAGGTCCAGCAATGTTCACTGCAACTCTTTCCATCAGTGCACCCTCTTGGTACAGCTGAAGAGGGCCGCATCCACGTTTCTTGGGTCCCTTCTTGGCACAGCACACATCAAAGGCCCGACACCACTCTTCAACAACCTGACGCATGCCAGTCCAGAAGAACCTCTGTCACAGCCGACTTAGAGTTTTCTTCACTCCCAGGTGCCCACTGGTGATCTGGTTATGGGACTCATCCAAGATCTCTGACCTCATCTTCTTCGGAACCACCAGCTGCCAATACTTGCTGAAGCCATTGGGTGTCTCCCACTGATGCTCCAGTAGTCCATTCTTCAAACGAAGGTCCCACTGACTCCAGTAACTCTTGGTTGTGGGACTCAACCTGGAAACTTCTTCCCAAGATGGTCGCACTGTACTCCGCTGCAGCCACTCTATAATTGGCCATAAATCTGCATCTTCTTCAGGTCTGCTTCATCTAATATTGGCCCTGTCACTGTAGTACGGTTGCATTTCTTACTATGATCTTCCTTTTTCTTCTTCGGACACTCAGAACTGAAGTGTCCCACCTCACTACATGTCCAACATGCTCTTGTTACAACTGAAGATTTCCTTGCACTACTCTGTTCTTGCTCCTTCTTCCATTTGTGACAATCCTCCTTCTTGTGCCCTGGCTTCTCGCAGAACCAGCAGCCTCTAATGGTCTTCACCTGTTCCCTCTTCCATTTGTAACAGTCATCTTTTCTGTGTCCTGGCTTCCCGGATAACCAGCAGCGTCTACTGGACTTCACCTGTTCCCTCTTCCACTTATAGCAGTCCTCTTTTCTGTGTCCTGCTTCCCACAGCACCAGCAACTTCCCCAAAATTTTTCCATTTCACATACCTGCACCTTTCTTGCCTTGAATCCTGCACTACGACCTGTCTGAAAAGTGGACATACTTGACCTAACATAGGACTCAAACTCTAGAGCCCTGGCAAGTGCGTCTTGCATGCTTCTGGGTTGTGCCTGCTTCACCTGCACTTTCAACTCTGCACTGTCAAGAGCATTGATGAACTGGTCCCTCAGTAGAGTACCCAACTGATTAGGTGCTGCTCCAGGATGTGCCTTATGTGCCATACTCTCCAGGTCTTGAGCAAGCTGTTGTAAGGATTCTCCCCGAGCCCACACACAGCTCCGGGACCAGTCCGGCACATGGTTCCATTTCTGCACTCCAACACTTCCACAAGGGGTTTCCAAGTGCCCCCCTCTATCACTGACATCTAGCCCAGAATCTCCATTGCAGCACCTTTAAGGCTGGTAACAGGCTGCACTCCCCTCTACCCATCATCCCAACCACTTTGATATGCAAGTAACTCAGACTGTGCACGGTAAGCTTCCCAAGATACTCCACCATCAAATTCCTGAAGTTTCCCCTCAACTGGATCCCCATTACAGCCATGCACTTCAGTGGTTTGGGGTCTAAAAACTGGGGCATCATAATTAAGGCCAGGACTTAAAACTTCTGCATTCTGATTATTCAACCCTGTAATGCTACCTTCAGATGCCTGGGATCCGTCAAGATTCACCATACACTGTCCATTCCCTTCAAATGCTCCCTGTACACTAACCTGAGGCTCAGCAGTGCAATATTTCTCTACAGCCTCAGTCCTCTCACCAATCATCTTCACATGGTCAACCACATGCTTCAACTGGCCATCCACATGCTGGCTGCACTCCATCACAATTTCCCCACTAATTGTCTTCAACTGGTCATCCACATGCTGGCTGCACTCCGTCATCATTTCCTCACCAATTGCCTTCAATCGTCCACATGCTGCTTGCACTCACTCACACTATTGCTCACCTCATACTTCTGCTGCTCTAGCTTGGCATCTACTTCCTCCTTAAGCTGTTGCTGTTCTTCCTTCACTTCCCCCATGAGAGCATCTAGCTGTCCTTGCATCCTCGGTTGCACTTCCCTCTGCTGCCCCTGCAATGTCTCTATAAGTTATTTATGTCGTCGTTTCTGTTCTTCGTTCTGTGCCTGTAATTGTTCTTTCATTTCCTTCCTGAGCTCTTTCTGTTCTTCATGTTGTGCTTCTAGTTGTTCACTCTGTGCCTTGATTTCGTTCCTGAGCTCTTTCTGTTCTACTTTCTGTTCTTCACGTTGTGCCTGTAATTGTTCTTTCTGTGAATGTATTAATTGTTCTTTGAGGTCTTTCTGTGAAGCCTGTAATAACTTCATAATTGCAGCCAGGGTCACCTCCACTTCCTGCCCAGCTCAGGATCTTGTCTGCACACCACCACCTTGCTCCATGTCGAAGATTAGACTCACTGCAGCCCTGAAATTATCCCACTCCTGACACCAGTGTTACGTCTCCATCCCCACACTGCCACAGGCTCCAACAGCAGTAGTGTAGTATAGGAAGGACTTTGCCCAGTGAGTCGTTCTTCCTATAGTCACCTTTTAGGTGTACAGCACACAAGATCAGCTGAGGCAAAAATAAACACTGGCTTCTTAAAGTTGAATGTCTTTATTTTCCAAACAATTCCACTTTATGCTTGCTGACTTCACTTCACTGTTCTCACGAGCACTGGAGGTATACAAACTGTACTAACTGCAATTTTCACTTAATACTTGACAACACTCCACTGTTTTCACATAACACTCCAATAACTTCACAAGTACCGAAAATGTACACACTTCACTGACACAGCACTTCACTCAAACTGACTGAGGCCCAACTAAACTTAAACCTTAACGAACAATCACATAAATAAAACATTATAGAGAAAAAGAGCATGAAAATTAAAGCATAACTTACGAGATAACTACGCTCTACGGTCAAACAGCAAGCAAACTGGCAACTCTGACTCGTGCCGATACCAGCCTACCGAAACATCAGGAAGATTCTCGAACACCTAACTGGCAAATCCCCTTTCGTAACAATATTCATGCGTCGTGTGAGGATGGTGGACATGACTCCTCCACTGTGTCCCCATCACTTCCCCCTGTACATTCATCTGCTATTTCCGATGATGGGAAAGATGCAGAGGGTAATGACAAACCTGGAGAGGGGGATATTGGCAAGGATAAGGAGATGGAAGAGGAGGCAGGGAGTGGAGAAAAGGGAGGAGGTGGAGAAGGAAGGGAGAAGGGAGGAGGGATGGAGTTACGTCGATCCTCGTGCCACCCCTCTCTATTTACATGAATAAAATGGAAGCAGAAAGTGTTTCATGATGAAATCAGTGCATTATTTTGTATTGAAGGTTTCCGTGTGTGTTTGTTTATGATGAAAAAATTTTATAACAGAAAATGTAGTGGTCAAAGGGAGGGAGGTAGGAGGGATAAGGGAGGAAGAAGCGTAGTTCCTCACACCATCGCTCTATTTAATTTGTCACGATGAAATCAGTGTCTTATTTTTTACTGAGAATTTTCGTGTGCGCATATTTACTATGATGAAAAAGTCTAAATCACAGGGAAAAAAATTCTGTTATAGTGGAAAATACAGTATTTTCGATTACGGACTACATTTATAACTATTTGTTCACTTTTTTTTTTTTGGTAGTAGTACTTGTATTGATAGCAGTAGTGGTAGTACATGTAGTAGGTGTGGTATTAATAGTAGTTGTAGTTGTGGTAGTTGTAGTAATAGTAGTAGTTATAGTAGTGGTAGCTGCAGTATTAGTAGTAGTTATAGTTGTAGTAGTGATAATGATAGTATTGTAATTTGTAGTAGTTGTAATACCCAGACCTTTACTCAAACAGCCAGAATTGAGCGAGAATGCAAGCCAAACAAACATCTCCGTCTGTGTGTGTGTGTGTGTATGTGTGTGTGTGTGAGAGAGAGAGAGAGAGAGAGAGAGAAGTGCCTGTCTGTCTGTAAGGCAGCCTGAGTTCAAGGTCATTGCTACGGTGACCAGCCTACCAGCACGAAGTTTTTTTTTTTTTTTTTATGTGTCCGACTCTGGGCATAGGCTTCACAGCCTGCTATCAAGGCCCAGTCGTCCTCCTACAATCTACATGTCACCACTTCGGCGCTTAACACCCACCGTCCATATTGAATACATGCTAGGGCTGTCTCATACAGGACTGGTGTATTGGTATTAGCGGGGTCATTTTTACGACATGTCGGCGGGTCTTCTGGTAGATCAGTAAAGCCTGATTTAATGAAATTCAAATCCTTAAACTGTTCCCTGCACCAACGAGGATTCGAACCTGGGTCCCACGGGACCGCAAGCCAACTCTCTACCGATCGAGCTAAGTACGACCGATTATGGAAAAATATTCACGGAAACTGTTTGTAGTGGACTGTGGTCTCCTGGAAGTGTTATCGAAGTGCTGTCACTGTGGTGGGCTAGTGTAAACCTTTGTTGTGTCACCGAACCTCCGCCACGCATACGGACACCGGCAAAAAAACAACAAAAATTGCCCTCAATCCCCACTCACTCACTCTCCCTACACGCACTTCTCGGACCATCTGATCCAATCAGCTTGAATTCGAAGGATTGATGAGTAATATGAGACTTCTTTTATTGTAAATGGTTAAGTATTAAGAGAGATAAAAAGGTTTAAAAATAGACAATTTTGCCGATTCCTGTTGGGAATGCCCAACTGTGGGGAGCGACATCTGCTGGATGGGAAGGGTTAATACAAGCTCATAGAAGCACGAAAGGCATAACTGAAATTCATTAATCTGGCTGAAATTAACATCAGCAAATACAGGAAGGTAGGTCTAACAGCAACACAAATGGGTATGGAAGATTCTAGAAGCAAATGTGCACATCAGTAAAACGTTTGCAAGGTCCAGAACTACATAGCAGTCACAGAGATGGGAAAATCTTACTTGTAAATTTCTGCATGATATAATGCCCCAACAAGCAACAACACTCAGTTGTGTTCGCACAGTCTGACATTCATAACTCTGTCTTTTCCCAGTAATGCTAAACATGATACGAATAACACAAACGAACACTAAATGTACTGAACAGTAAATAGGAATATAAGCAGTGTTTATCGACCACTCGTAACACATACACACTAAAGAATATTCCCTTGGAAAATTCGTGTTTAACCCCTATCTGCCATGTAACATCTATACACATGAAAATCGGGGTGCTACATGGCCGCCAGGTAGCGACCATACACGCAAGTGTCTTCCTGCCACCGTTTGAACTAGCCGCCATTTCATCTCGGCACCAAAAAGGTAGAGAGGGAGTCCCTCCATGGCACACAGGCGGGAGTCAGTCTGTCTTGCCAGGTGTACTGCGGTGTCTTCAGGTTCCTATTTGTCTGATTCTGTCTGTGCCGCCTGTAGCCATACACCATCCACCCCTGCCAAGCTTCTTGCCAAGGATACTAGAAAAGGGCTCAACGACATTGCCATAATGCAAGGCTTGGATGCAACAGTGTCTAGTTTATCTAATAGTGGAGAATTTATCACATGGAAATTAGTTCTCTTCCTCACGTCATTACTCATCATTGCAAGGACCTACAGACCTGGGGCTAATTTCATTCGCAAAAGGAGGATTGTTGAGTAATGTGGTCTTTAGTTTGTTTCCCCAAGTACTATACTTTCCGAGATATTAATGTTTGAAAACAAGCAATGCCGATAGTGAGGTGATGACTGTGTTAAAAATAGTCCGGCATTTGAGGGTTAAGAGTGAGACAAGCAATTGGCAATCACGTTCTCAACCCCCTTGGTTTTCTCTATGTTCAGGTTATTCTCTTGCAAATAGAGACTCTAGCGGGTCAGCCTTTGATATTTACTTTTTAACTTGTTCAAAAACGTCAACGGGTGATGAGCAGTGTAAACTGTGACTCTCAGCCCAAAAGCAAGTATATACAAAGAAAAAATCTGGAGGGCGATGATGAGGGCAAATAGTTCCTTTTCAACAACTGAATAATTACACCAAGCCTTAGAAAACATTTCATAGCAGACAGGATGCTCTCTGCCACGATCGTCATCTACCAGGAGAACAGCCCCTGCTCCTACATTACTTGTATCTACAGCCAGAATGAAAAGCCTTGAAAAATTAGGAGCAAGCATCACAGGATCACAGCACAAAATTCCCTCTACAGACTTGAAAGCACTTTCACAGTCCTCAGTCCAACAGGATTTCATTTCTTTCGTCAACCAGTCTGTCACTGGGGCCAGAACACTTGGACAGTTCTTAACCCGAGGCGTCCCATCGACGTATGGGTACATCGCAACGTTTTGTCACAGCTAGACCAATCGACATACGGGTGCGTCGCGCAATTGCAAGGGTCATAATTTGCACAGTTTTCAAGTTTCATGGGTGATTATTGATAGACATATGTGGGATACCTTCCTCTATCTGCTGTCAAGTGGGGATACTGCCTGGCCCCACTTGACCCCTCCTCTCCCCCTCCCCCCCACACTTGGCATTTGACCTGTTAGGAGTGACCTGGCCAGTAAAGACGTGTTGCCCCACGGTTTCCCCAATGACGAAATTCACGGTTATTCCTGAGGTGGAGGACAAAGAAATAAAGAAGCTAGAGCAAGAAACAAACAGAACTGATGAGGTGATAATGTCATAAAGGAAGGTGCCATATGTGGATATGTTTGGTTACTGAACAATGCTTCTATTGCCTATATAAATGTGTGAAAACCAATATAGTCTTGTACTACACATAAGTTCGTACCAAATGAATAAATAAATACGTAATTTAAAGTGGCTTGAATTAGTTAACCCTTCCATAGTTCGTTTTCATTAGCCAGGTACCCTGAGAAAGAGGGAAAATGTAAGGCTGACTCATCACCTGTAGCACCATTTATAGCCTCAGGAGGGAGATTTCTCTGTGAATTCTCAATGTTTCTCACCAAGAGTGAAGGTTTGAGCCAAAAAATTATAATTCCCGAAATTGCTCGGGACTGGGGGGTATCGGAGGTTGGAAATCGGTCGTGATGGTACGGGTTAACCCTTAAAGACTGCAGTTATTCCAGGCAGGGTACCTCCCACAACCTCAATTCAGGGGTGTTTGGGCTACTTTCACCAAGGGCAAATTGACTGTTCTGGCTAAAGAGTTATCCCTCGAAAACACTCGAAAGCGAAAATTTGATCATTACCTATTTTTCATATTGAAACATGTCATTTTTAAAGTGTTTTGTCACACCAACCATGAAAACCGTTGTATGTCCGATCCCCCCCCCCCTCACGCCACGTCAAGGGTGAGTTCTCATTGGCCTGAAGACATGTACGTCATAATCAAGACGGAGGAAGCACTCTGCAGTTTTTTACAGGCCCTACTCTTGATTGTGATTAGGCATTTTGGCATTAAACTCTCATCGCATCAGTTGATGTGATTAGGCTTTTAGGGGTTAATAAACCGTCTGTAATAACCAACAGTGCCCAAGAACCTATGAAGCTCACAGCTGGTTTTAGGTGAGGCAAAGTTCTTTATGACATCCACCTTTGAAGAAGGGGGACAGACAAAACCGTGGCCAAATACAAAGGCAAGGTACTTAAGTGGAGCCTGAACAATTTCACAGTTCTTTAGATTAGCAACAAGGTGAGCTTCTAAAAGCCTTGAAAGCAACTTAATCAACTGTTCCAGGTGGTGCTCCTAAGTAACACTGAACACTACATCATCACCCAAGTACACTACACAATTTGGAAGGCCACTAACGACTCGGTTCACAAGTCTCTAAAAGGTAGCCAAGACATTTTTCATCTCGTATTGCATCACATTACAACAATAGGCTTGATTATCTACCACAAAACAAGAAACTTCCTTCACCTGCTCTGTCAAGGACACTGACCTGAAGCCCTTCTTAAGGTGCAACTCAGTAATGTAGTGGGACAAACCAATGCTGTCAACACAGTCTTCTAATCTAAGCAGGGGATTTGTGTCAGTCCTATTCAGGGTGCTGACTCTGCAGTAGTTGAAGCAGAATCTAGCTGTACCATCAGGCTTGGGCTGTAGGGTCACAGGGGAGCTCCATGGGCTCACACAGGGGGAGATGAGATCACTGTCCAGTATGTACGCCAACTCATTGTCCTAGGTGCTGGGGGCAGACATGATAAGGCAGCAACTTAACAGGGAGAGCGTCACCCACATCGAGATCATGCTTGATCCAGGTCATCCACCCAGGGGAGCTACCACAGACATCTTTAAATGAGGAAAGGTATGCTAATAGTTGTCAAGACTGATCTGGTAAATGCGGAAGCGTTTCACCAAGGGACAATCCGGCCTCAGTGTTGCTTTGCCAGGCACTTGCAGTATCGAAGTCAAAGTCCTCTTCATTTTGTTCCCAGGTTACGAAACCACTGTGTATCTTCTCACTCTGTTCAACCAAGACTAGATACAAAGGTACAGGGGCCTTTGGAGAATGGTAATAGGATTTCAGCATATTAACGTGGCAAAGATCATGTTTCTATGCCTGTCTTGGGTCTCCACCGAGCATTCAGTCCTACCAACTTTCCGCATCACAGGATAAGGGCCACAAAGCTTAGAAGCAAGAGGAGGTCCTTGAAGGGGCAATAACATGAACACTTCATCACAAACTTTAAGTTCATGAAAACAAGCCTTCTTATCATACCACCTCTTCATTCTGTTCTAAGCATGGTTCTAATTCTTTCTAGCCACTTGCATGCATATACACAGTTTGTTCTTAAAATCATTAACAAACTCAAGTACACTACAGCTCGTTGTGGAATCACTCGACCAAGGATCTTTATTGATGGACAACGGGCTTCTTACCTTGTGAGCGAATACTAGCTAGTTAGGGGAGAAACCTAAAGCCTCTTGTGAAACAGAATGGGTGGCAAACAAAAGGAACAGAAATCCTCAATCCCAGTCCTCCGAGTGCTCAATACTGTTCTTGGAAAACATCATCTTAAGTGTCTGGTGATATATCTCTAGGGCACCCTGGCTCTCAAGGTGGTAGCCACTGCTTGTCACAAGGACGATACCGAGCTGGGCCATGGACTGCTGGAAGGCATTTGAAAGGAAATCAGACCTTCTGTCTGACTGAATCTCCCTTGGCAACCCAAACTCATTACAAAAAATCAAGTACCCGTAATACCCGAACAACTATGCTAGACTTTGGGGAACAGAGTGGAAGAAATCAATTATGGTTAATGGGTACTTAGTATCAGAAAATGTAGGAAGTAGAGGTCACACCATATCAACTACAATACGAGTAAATGGAGGGTCAAAGACAGGAATGTGAATCAGAGGCGACTTAGGTATGGGTTGATTAGGCTTCTCGACCAGCTGGCAAGTACAGCAGCACCGCATGAACTGGGTCACATTTGCAGCCATATGCGGCCAGTAGAACTCAGGAAGCAGCCACTCAATGGTCTTCATCACGCCCATGTGGCCAGAAAAGGGGGTTCAGTGAGCCAACTCCAACAATTCCTTTCTACAAGCACTGGGCACAACATTCTGATGACAATCCGACACTTCGTCATCAGCACTAATATACAGGAGACGCCAGTGCCTCCATAATACTCCATCCTTCACATAGAAGCAGCTGCCTATTTTGAAGGTGCAACCCTCCATTCCAGCTACCATTAGTTTCCAAATCTCTGGGTAAACTACCTGCAACTTCTTCAATCTCTCGACACTCAGTTGAGGAGTTGACTGTAGCACCAGTCGAGCAGGGCAGTACTCCCAAGGTGGATGGAAAGCTGATGACAGGGAGAGCTGGAGCTCCCGTTTCATAAGCATTCAGGACTAGTTCCAGGCCATCCCCCTTTGCTGAATTTTTTCAGTGTTTCAGTACAGAAAGTAGGCAGCTTGCTCGCCAATACAAATTTCTCTAACTGTCTACACCAATCTACAGGCACAGTACACACTACACTTCCTTTTCAAAATTTAAAAAAAACAAAAGCACACAATAACCAGGCCTCAGAGTTCCCTGGGAGGGAAACCATAAATACCCCCATCCACCCCTCTCCCAGTGACGACTCAGCGAGATGCCTGTCTGACTCACTTCTTCTTCATTTCTGCAACAATTGCAGCTTTTCCTCTAACATTCTCTCTGTCAAACACCACCTCTCCTCCTCTAAACTTCACCTTTTCTTCATGACAGAGACTCAGCTCTCTGAGGCAACTGACAGCAAACCCTTTTCTGTTTCCTCCTACTTTCTCTATACTCATTTCAAAGCCAAAGCTGGCTGTTCTGTATATGTACACAATGAACTATCTTGCTCTGATGTTCCTGAACTTCAGTCTTTTGAATTCTCTACTCTCTGGCTTCGGCTTTCCTGTCATTATCTGACTAAATATATCTGCGCTGTTTACTTATCTCCTAATTCTACTGATTATGAAAAATTCTTCGATTATCTTACTTCAACGATGGAGCATGTTCTATCCATTTCCCCATTCTCTGAAATCTCCATTCTAGGAGATTTCAATGTTCACCACCACCTTTGGCTCCCCTCTCCTTTCTCTGATCCACGTGGTGAACAAACCTACAAGTACATCTTTTCTATCCTTAATTACCTAGAGCAGCTTGCATAGCACCCACCCCCATCTCCCTGACTACCTTGGAGAGAGCTCCAACATACTGTACTTGACCTCTTCATCACAACTGATCCTTCTGCTTACGTTGTTAATCTTTCCTCTCCATTGGGCTCCTCCAATCACAATCTTATTACCTTGACCTGTCCCATCGCTCTGGTGAGGCCTGTGGGCCCCACAAAGAAACGTCGACTGTGGCGTTTTTGAGCTGCAGATTGGGAGGCCCTCAGGCTGTACTTCTCTGATTTTCCCTGGAATGATTATTGCTTCCATGGCCGGGAGCCATCTGAGTGCGCTTTGCACATTGCAGAAGTTATTCTCTCGGGGATGGAAGCATACATTCCCTTCTCATACACTTTGACTAATGGAAGAAAGCTTTTGTTTAATCACACTTGATCTAATGCTGTCCGCAACAAGGAGAGGGCCTGTAAAAGGTACCAGACCCAACCCACCCCTGAATCACATCTTGTTTATGTTTCTGCCCGGAATCGTGCTAAGGCTGTTCTTCATTCTGCTAAAAATAATTTCATCTTTACTAAATGCTATCAACTCTCCAAATCGAATTCTTTTCACTCCTTCTGGCACCTTCCTGAAAACCTTTCTAACAACTTTACCTCTTCATCCTTCCCTCCTCTTTTCTGCTCTGATGGCTCTGTAGCTATTTCTTCTACTGATAAAGCAAATCTCTTCTCTCAGACTTTCTCCTCCAGTTCCACATTAAACAATTTCGGTTCTGTTCCTCCATCACTTCCCCCCTCTGACTTCCTCATGGCTGCAATTAAAATGTCTTCAGCTAATGTATTTTCTGCAAGCACTGGCCTTAATACTAACAAGGCATATGGGCCGGATGGAGTCCCTCCTGTTATCCTCAAGAACTGTGCTTCTCTTCTTACACTCAGCCTAGGTAAACTCTTTCGCCTTTGTCTTTCAACTTACCTTTCTTTCTTGCTGGAAGTTTGCTCTCATTCAGCCAGTCCCAAACAAAGGTGACCATTCCCAACCCTCTAACTATCATCCAATTGCTTTAACATCCTGTGTCTCAAAAGTCTTTGAGTCAATTCTTAACAGAAAAAATTTAAAGCATCTTTCTTGTCACAACCTTCTTTCTGATTGTCAGTATGGGTTCCGTCAGGGATGCTCCACTGGCGATCTTCTCGCCTACCTCTCATACTCCTGGTCACCCTCCTTTCGGAACTTTGACGAAAGCTTTGCTATTGCACTTGACATCTCAAAGGCTTTTGATCGAGTCTGGTATAAATCTTTAAATTCCAAACTGCCCTCTTACAGTTTCTATCCTTCTATCTGTACCTTCATCTATAGCTTCCTTTTTGGTCGTCCTATTGCCGCTGTTGTAGACGGCCATTGTTCTTCTCCTAGATCTATCAACAGTGGTGTTCCTCAGGGCTCTGTCCTATAACCAACTCTCTTCCTTTTATTCATCAATGACCTTCTAAGCTGTACATCTAACCCTATCCACTCGTACGCTGATGAATCCACGCATTACCTTTCCATTCGGTTCTCGCAACATCCATCTCAGCAGGGATGAGGCTATGGCACACCTATTGTCCGACTTGGCTTGTATCTCTGACTGGGGCAAAAATAATCTTATTGTTTTTAATGCACAAAATACTCAGTTTTTACACCTATCAACAGGACACAATCTTCCACAGGAGTACCCACTAATGTTTAATAATATCCAGCTCAATCCTGCATCATCCTTGAACATGCTTGGGGTTTCATTCACTCGGGTCTTAACTTGGAAAGATCATATTGCATCTCTTTTAAAATCTGCTTCCAAGAGTTTGGGTGTGCTAAGCTAACTCTGTACCTTCTTTACCCCTGCACAGTTGACTTTATTTACGTTTTTGTTTCTCTCCCCTGTATGGAGTACAACTCTCATGTGTGGGGAGGCTCCCCACATACAGCTCTTCTCAATAGGGTGGGGTTAAAGGCTTTTCGTCTCTTAACTCTCCTCCTCTTATTGGCTCCTGTCAACCTCTGTCTCATCAACGCACTGTTGCATCTTTATCTCTTTTCTATCGCTACTTCAGTGGTTGCTGCTCCTCCAAATTGTCTGCTTGCCTCCCTCCACCTCTATGATGGGAGCATACAAACTCTCATCCCTTTTCTGTCCAGCTCTCTAGTGCAAGAGTTAACCATTACTCCCAGTCCTTCATTTACGGAACAGATCAACTCTGGAACTGTCTCCCTCTGTCTGTATTTCCTGGTTCCTGTGACCTCCCGTCTTTCAAATGCAGTGTCTCCAGGCATCTCGAAATGAATGGATCTTGAATTTGGCTCTCGTCTGTATTGTTTTTTATTTTTTTCTTGGAAGGAACAGTTTGCAGGCTCCTAGCTTTTGGTTCCTTCTTTCTTGCATTAAAAAACAAAAAAAAAAGAAACTCCTCAACAAGGACAAGAGTTATCGTCGGGTAACTTCATGAACATATTTTCCAAGGAATAGTGACTGTCAGTGCCTCTCTTACCAGCGTCCCTAGTTGCTGTCTTCAGGTGAGTTTCCACTATGGCTGCAGATCACCAGATTCCCCTTTGCTGAGAGGCACATTGTCTTTGCTCTGCCCTTGCCATTGATCTGGTCACAGCACATGTCGGAAACACATCTACGTCATGTTTATCAACCTGTGGGGGATCATCAGGCATAGGCATCTTGACAATACAGGGACAATACACTTACTTTCACCTGCCATATCATTTCCTAGCAACAGGTCAACCTCTTGAAGAGGAAGAGAGTCAACAAGCCCAAGTCGCACTGGCCCATCAAACAAGTTACATTTCAAGTCTCCAGTCACAACAGGGATAACCTTTGTGCCAGTTACTCCTTGAATCAACACAAACTCCTAAGTTGGAACTTTAAGTCCAGGGCTTACCCACAATAACACCGAAGCTCCAGCATCATTAAAATTCTCACAGGAAAATCGGCTCTGCTCAACAGTATCACGCAAGAATACAAACATGGAGCACAAGAAGGGGCAGGGACAGTGCTGCTAAGTGCCGCCTGAGCAATGTCTCCAGAAGGCCAAGTGGCATCAGGAATGGGCGTGAGCATGCCAACTCCCACCTGCAAATTGACAGCACGCTCCTCATCCCCAACTTATGAAACAACAAGCTCCTTATCCCCAACTTATGAAACAACAAGCTCCTTATCCCCAACTTATGAAACAACAAGCTGAGAGGTTAAAGAAACACAAAATTCTCCAGCCACCTTTAGGCCAGGAGGACAAACAGAAGGAGTCACCACTGGTCCACTTAGGACAAGGTTGACGGACTTAGAACATTCTTCTTAACCCGTCCAATCCCAACTGGTTTTTTACACAGCCTACCCCCAGATCCCGACCGATTTTCAACTTTTTTTTTTTTGCTCAAACCTCAGCTTTTGGTGAGAAACATCGAAAATTCATAGAGAAATCGCCCTCCTAAGGTTAAAAATGTTGATACAGGTGTCATTTAGCCTTACGTTTTCCATCTTTTTCAGGGTAGCTGGCTAAAGAAAACGAACTATGAAAGGGTTAACTAATTCAAGCCACTTTAAATTACGTATTTTATTATTTATTTGGTACGAAATTATGTGTAGTACAAGTCTATATTGGTTTTCACACAGTAATATAGACAATAAAAGCATTGTTCACTCACCCAAAACCTTCCTTTACGACATCACCACCTCTTCACTTCTGTTTGTTTCTACCTCTAGCTTCTTTGTTTCTTTGTCCTCCATCTCAGGAATCACTTTCACCGTGAATTTCGTCATTGGCGAGACCATGGGGCAACATACCTTTACTGGCCAGGTTACTGCTGACAGGTGAATTGCCCAGTGTGGGGGGGAGGGGGGTTAGATGGGGCCAGGCAGTATCCCTGCTTGACAACAGATAGAGGAAGGTCTCCCACATATGCCTACCAAAAATCACCCATGAATGTTGAAAAATGTGCTCACAATGGGCCTTGCAAATGAGTGATGTACGATGCACATCGGTGGGTCCGTCCCAGGAAAAAAGTAGCGACGTGCAATGTACGTCGGTGGGACTCGGCGGGTTAAAACACTTTTCAACACTGTGACCTGGATGCCTATAATAAGCACAAAAGTGATGAAGACACCTGAAAAAACTGGAGGAAATAGAGGTTGCAGAAGAGGAATTGGGTCTGGAGTTAACCCTCTGCGTCCCGGCGATTTTTCACCAATAACCCCCCCCCACCCCCAATCCTGGCAGTTTTTTGAAAAAAAATTTCTTGGCTCTAATTAACCTCTACTTTTTATGAGAAATATTGGAAAATAATATAAAAAAGTGCTTACCTGAGAATATAAGTGCACTATACAGGTGACCCTCCGAACACCTGGTATCACCTTCTCTGGAGCTGTCTGCTGCTGTCACGTTTTCTGTGGTTGGGGTAACTATTGCAAACCACTCAGAATAGGTAGACATTTGTTCACTTGGCACGAATTTATCTGTAGTACAAGAATATATTGGCTTTCACATAATAATATATGCAATATAAGCATTGTTTCACTCACCGAACATATCAAAATCACCAATTTCTTGCACAATTGACTCACTATGACTTGTTTCAACTCACATTGTATTTTGCAACTTACATTATACTTTTGCACAAACATTATACCATTTTCCATCGTATATAACTGTTATCACATATTTACAGGCCTTAACGTTAGAGTGTGTCATATATCGCAAGCACACACAGTATCAGTAGTGTACTAAGTTGTGGTAAAGTACAAATATACTAAGGTGTGGTCAGGCAGTGTTGCTGCCTGGCAGCTGGTAGAGGATGGTCACCCACATAGGCCTACCAAAAATCACCTGCAAAACTTGAAAGATGTGCAAATGATGGACCTGGCAATTGCAGAACATACAAGTACGTCGACGTGTCTCAGCATGAGAAAAAGTTCTGATGTACCCATATGCTGACGGGACGCGGTGGGTTAACAGCGAAGCCTGGCTTACCAGAAAGTTGGTTACTCTGCTGAGGGGTATACTTCTTAGAGGGGAAAGTCCGAGAGAATTCCTTATGGATTCCTTAGGTTTATTCCCATATTTATGCAATACATAATCATCAATAATGACAGCTGCTTCAGACACTGTTTTAACTTGCTTGTGTGATAAATGAATCCTTAATTCACTGTTTAATTTATCCATGAAATTCTGAAGGATTGCAATATCCCTCAACCTAGTACAGCTAGGGTTATTACAATTTGCCACATTTACACTGTGAATCCACATTTGGAAAGTGTCGGTCACATGTTTAGCAAATTCCAAGTAGCTATGACTTCTTTGGGTGCTTCATAGCATTCCTAAATCGTTGATGGTACGCCACAGGTCTTAGTTCATAAGAACTGTAGAACTGAACTCTTCAAATTCTCATAATCTAAGCATTCTTCAAAACCTAAGCTATCAAACATTCTGAGGTCCTTGTCTTTAAGTACAGCATGAAGTAGGGTAGGTCATTGGTCTTTAAGCCACTTATTCCCAACAGCAATTTTTTCAAAGTGCAAGAAGAACTGCAAAACCGGGGTCTCATCAACAAGAGATTCTAATTAGGTGGGGTCATAGGACTGAAACCTAGAGGAGTGGGAAGAAGTTGCCTGACCTGCCAAAGAACTCATATGGTACTTTCGATCAAGTCTCATTTGTTCTTGCTTAGTCTGTTCACTGGCCTGTTCTAGCT
Source organism: Birgus latro (assembly GCA_018397915.1). Taxonomy (NCBI): domain Eukaryota; kingdom Metazoa; phylum Arthropoda; class Malacostraca; order Decapoda; family Coenobitidae; genus Birgus; species Birgus latro. The sequence goes on along the minus strand of JAGKTI010005348.1, from coordinate 13,092 downwards.
TTGCCTGTTCCTACGCTGTAGCTTGCTCTACCTTCCCATCTCTAAATCTAACTTCATCCGCTTGAACAGTACCTCACGTTCCCACTTAGTTTGCTCAAACCCAACATCTTGGAAATATGTATTAGGGAGAGGGGAACCCCAAACTTCTAGACTATGCCAAGAGGAATAAAGCTCTGACTTTGCAACACCCTCAAGTACAGGTGAGGAATTTACATGAGCATCGGCATCCTTCTCCAAATTAATATGGAGAGGGCCAGTAGGAGAGCTGGAGGTTATGTACTCCAGGCTTGGCACTCCATCAAGTAATGTACAGCACTCAGGGGATATGACAGCTTACAAACTTGCTTAAATTCCACAAAACGTAGAACTGACAGTCCTGTCACGGTCGCAACTTTGTCACAATGAGGTGGGGGTCAAAGTCTATCTAACTGCATTGAAGTAGAAAAGTAAGCAATGGAAATTGTAAGTCAAAGGGGAGATTAACCACACCACGCCTTAAGTTCAAAAGAAGGTATTATTTAAAATAAATAGCAATGACAAACAAACGGGGAAAAATGGGCAATTAAAAATACTTACCTTAATTTACTTAGCGCTAACTTAGGAACAAAATCAAACAGGTTTGAAGAGAAATGTCAGACTAAGACTTCCAGAAACTATCCTAAATTCCAAACATCAATAATAAATGTAAACCTGAACACTGAAACTTGCCCATGGGTTGCTAAACCACTGGGGGGGGGGACAAGGACTATAAAATTAACGACACAAACACTGACACGAATTAAATGGATGACATTAGCAGGAAGAACTAGAGTGGCTAAAAATTAGCAAATCTCATAGAGTAAATAATTTTAATATCACTGAGTACAGCCTAGCATGTAGATCGTGTGATGGCACTCTTAATTACTAAACATTAACTCACGTGTGGCAGATATTCACTACAAAAATCATATATACAAAGTTCCAAAGCAGCACACAACCCCTCCGATTTAAACTTTAGTCACTAACTCGACTTGGTAACAGACAGCTTGGTCTTTATATAAACTCATACAGTAGAAGCACGAAAGGTGTAACAGAAACTTATTAATAAGGCTTCAATTAACTTAGGCAAATTCAGGAAGGTACGTCTAACAGCAACACAAAGAGGTATGGAAGATTGTAGAAGTGAATGTGTGCATCAGTAAAACGTCTGCAAGGCCCAGAACTACAAAGCGGTCACAGCGATTGGTAAATTTCTCCTCATGATATGATGACAAGCGACAACACGCTGCTGTGTTCCTTCAGTCTGACATTCACAAGCTTTATTCCCAAAAATGCTAGACATGATACTAATAACACAAATGAATATTAAATGTTCTGAATAGCACATATGAATATAAGCAATGTTTATTGGCCATAAGTAACATCATAAAAAAGGGTTTTGAATAGCTGTAGGGTAAATTGCACGCATTATAATCCACGACAGCTGCTGCAATACATATATCTTACCCTTTTTACGCTAACCTGGCCAAAAACTGCCATCTCTCTATCTTGAACACTGAGTTGTGAAAGTTTATTATATTATGCTGCTACTCATGAAGAAATGATACGGAAAGGATGAAAAGCCATAGTTTTCTCTTTTTCTGTCCGTGAGCTATGCGAAATAAGCTGCAAAATGAGGAAAATCGGGGGCAAGTTAGGGTGAAAAAGGTATAGGCTATATATATAACGTCCTTCATACAGTGCCCATCAGCTTATCCCAAGAGTAATTCAATGTCTTACATGAAGGCAGGTATGGTGGGTCGTATCTTCTTGCTGCTTGTGTTGGAGTCTACAATCTTCCCTGCTGCCGACGGATTAATAATTCCTCAAGGTAAGCATACAGCCTTTAAGTCATGGTTTCCTCTGCATTCGACCTATCACACGTGTAGATATAGCACAATACATACGGGCAGATGGGGTCCCTAGTTGGATATAACCAGGATTTCGATAAGTAATGTGTGAATGATTTTGTTGGGCATTTCACTGTGGATGCAACATGATACCTCTCTAATTCTGTGTTTGTCTTTGCTTTTGGCGCTCTAATCATCCGATCCTCTTGGTGTGCATTGCGGTTGGGATGATGATGACGAAGTGGTTACTAATAAAACCTAATTCCTACTCGATCATTAAATCAACCTGTTGTACAAGTTTTCAGGGCACGTTAACTGGATCTTTTAAAATAGTCGCTTGTGCCTAATTTTCTATAAGATACATGCATTTTTTTCATAGGTCTCATGGCAAAAATGGCTGCCTCAATTAAACTCCACACCACTAAATACCACCAAATAAAAAAACACAAAACTAGAAAATCATCCGTCTACAAACATATCTTCAAAAAGTCTACTGACACTATACATCAAGTCTGAGATCGATTTTCTCGTTGGTTAACCCGCTGAGTCCCGACCGTTTTTTTTTTTTTTACCAAGCCTACCCTCAGATCCCGACCGATTTTTTACTTTTTTTTTTTTTTGGCTGAAACCTTTGCTTTTGGTGAGAAACATCGAAAATTCATAGTGAAATCGTGATCCTGAGGTAAAAAAAATGTCGATACAGGTGTCACTCAACCTTACGTTTTCCTTCTTTTTCAGGGTACCTGGCTAAAAAAACGAACTATGGAAGGGTTGACTAATTCAAGCCACTTTAAATTACGTATTTATTTCATTTATTTGGTACGAATTTATGTGTAGTAAAAGTCTATAATGGTTTCCACACAATAATGTAGGCGTTTATAAGCATTGTTCACTTACCCAAAACCCCAGTATATGGCACCTTCCTTGATGACATTAACACCTCATCAGTTCTGTTTGTTTTTACCTCTAGCTTCTTTGTTTCTTTGTCCTCCACCTCAGGAATCACTTTCACCGTGAATTTCGTTATTAGAGAGACGTGGGGCAACATATCTTTACTGGCCAGCTTATTGCTAACAGGTGAATTGCCCAGTGTGGGGGGGAGGGAGGGGAAGGGGGGGTTAGGAGGGGCCAGACAGTATCCCCGCTTGACAGCAGGTAAAGGAAGGTCTCCCACATATGCCTACCAAAAATCACCCGCGAATGTTGAAAAATGTGCACACAATGGGCCTTACAATTGCATGACGTACGGTGTACGTCGTTGGGTCTGTCTATGGAAAAAAGTTGCGACGTACATCGTACGTCGATGGGACTCGGCGGGTTAAGGAGGCTCTGTAGCATCCCTTCCTTGACAATTTATCTTCCAAAATACCCATTAACAATATCTTTTTTGCTTCTTGCATCTTTTTAATATCGACATAGAGTGGATCAATAACACACAAGTATATAGTAACTGAGCGGAATCAGAAATAAACTGGTAAGGAAGAGTGTAAGCTTCCAAACCGTACGAGAATAAAGCCTTGAGTAACTGCGTTTCAAAAATATTATTTAAAAACTGAGCTTTTCTTCGACTGAACGTTAAAGTTAATTTAATACTGAATATTTTCAACAGTCCATCTACTTATATATCTTGGAAGTACTGTAAATATTAGTCTTTGAAACTGGGGTATGTGTTGCCCTATTTAGTTTCTCTCTCTCTCTCTCTCTCTCTCTCTCTCTCTCTCTTTACTCACTACATCTGCTGCAATGCATATATATAAGTTTCTTACTCTAACTTGGTCTAAAACTGCCATCTCTCCATCTGAGGGATAAAGGTAGTATGAAATAAAAATGAAAATATACAAACATAAGAGGTGGCCTGTAATCCTAATGGACCCAAGTTCGAATCCCGGCTGGGGCATTGAGCCACATGAGGATCTGAATTTCATTAACCCAAAGTGTCCCATCGACGTACGGGTACGTTGCAACGTTTTGTCACTGTGACACCCATCGACGTACCCATATGTTATGCAACTGGAAGGTCAGTCATTTGCACATTTCTCAAGTTTCACGGCTGATTTTTGGTAGGCATATGTGGGAGACCTTCCTCTATTTGCTGTCCAGTGGGGATACTGCCCTTCCCCCCACACTCGGCAATTCACCTGTTAGCAGTGACCTGGCCAGTAAAGACATGTCATGCCACACCCTCTCCAATGACAAAATTCACGGTGAAAGTGATACCTGAGGTGGAGGACAAAGAAATAAAGAAGCTAGAGGAAGAAACAAACAAAAGTGATGAGGTGGTAATATCGTAAAGGAAGGTGCCATATGTGGACGTGTTTGGTGAATGAACAGTGCTTATATTGCCTATATTATTGCATGAGGGCAAATGTAGTCTTGTACTACACATAAATTTGTACCAAATAAATAAATAAATACATCATTTAAAGTGTCCTGAATTAGTTAACCCTCCCATAGTTCGTTTTCTTTGAAGCTAGGTACTCTGAGAGAGAACGAAAAGCGAAGGCTGACTGTCACCTGTAGTAACATTTATAAGCTCAAGAGGGCGATTTCTCTATGAATTTTCGATGTTTCTCACAAAAAGCAGAGGTTTGAGCCCCCCCCCAAAAATCCAAAATTGCTCGGGCCTGGGGGGTATCGGAGGTGGGAAATCGGTTCTGATGTGATGTGTTAAAGCGGACTTTACTGATCTACCAGAAGGCCCACCGTCATGTCGTAAAAATACCCCGGCTAATAACAATACAACAGTCCTGTATGAGACAGCCCTTGCATGTATTCAGTCTCTTCGCCACACTGTTGCATCTTTAACTCTCTTCTATTTCTACTTCTACGGTCACTGTTTCTCTGAACTGTCTGCTTGCATCCCTTCACCTCTACGATGGGCACGTAGTACCCGTCTAGCAACAAACTCTCATTCCTTTTCCGTCCATCTCTCTAATGCAAGAATTAACCGTTACTTCCAGTCCTTAATTTATGCAACTCGTCAACTCTGGAACTGTCTTCCTCTGTCTGTATTTCCTACTTCCTATGATCTCCAGTTTTTCAAACACAGTGTGTCCAGGCATCTCGAAATGAATAGATCTTGAATTTGGCGCTCTTTTGTATTGTTTTTGCTTTTTGTTGGAGGGAACAGTATGTGGGCCCATGGGCTTTGGTTCCTTTTTCCTTGCATAAAAAAAAAGGACAGTGCTAAAATGCGGAAAATGCATTGTAAAAGGAAGGACTACTGGACCTTGGGAATGGGGGTGTGAAGTTTAAGCTCAAAGTCGGAAAAAGAAAAAAAAAAGCTGTTTCCTATCTGATCTGCTTGGTTATTTATTATCACCTCCACAAGTAGTTATGTTTTCACCCCTGTCCATTTGTTTGTTTGTTTGTTGGTTGGATTGTAAGCAAGATTACACAAAAACTACTGGATGGATTTCCATGAAACTTGGTAAAAGAATGGGCCTTGGTGCAGAATAGACTCCATTAAATTTTGGTGCAGATCTGGATAAAGGAGCGTATCCATGATTTTTTTTTTTCACTTTCTTTAACACTGCTAGATAGGGCGTTTTTCGAAATTTTAGTAAATTTTTCAGTGAACATTGCATGGTTCTTGATGAAAAAATCAGGCATATTTAGGATTTTTTTTTTTTATGTGTCTGACTGGGGATAGGCTTCACAGCCTGCTTCCAAGTGCCAGGAGTCCTCCTAAATACCATACACCTCTACATGTCAGCACTTCGGCGCAAACACCCACCATCCATATTGAATATATGCTAGGGCTGTTTACATACAGGACTGGTGTATTGGTATTAGCGGGGGTATTTTTATGACATGTTGGTAGGTCTTTGGTAGATCAATAAAGCATCTACAAATGTGTACAGTTTGGCAGAGATCCATATTAACCCTTTCGCGCATGGTACCACGATTTGCGTTACATGTGGTGTGGTGTGCCAAAGCACAGGACCTCAAACCGCGTGAGATCGCGAAAAATATAACCAAAAAATAAGTTTTCGATCGATTTGCATCAAATTTTGTAGCATTCTAGCAGCCACGTGTCTCTCCCGAGGTAAGACTTTGGCAACACTGCAATGACTCCTATGTGCCTGTACGTATTGATAGAATCTCAGTGCTCCACTAGCAGCCAGACAGCAGGGTCGTTCTGTGTTGTGTTGTCCCTTTAAATCCGCCATTTTCCCCCTCCCACCCGAGGCTGAAGCCATTATTGAAATATTGTGACTGTACAGTGTTTTCTACTATACTGTGAAGTGACTGAGTCTATTGAACATAGATATATTGTTTGTAAAGCATTGGGGCCCGTTATCAGCCGTTAGGCCTAGAGGCAGAGTCTGGTTTGTTATAGCGGGGTTTCCACTCACCCTGCCCGTAAAATGATGTATTTTACCCTTATAGTGAAGCCATTACTTATATCTGTGAAACATTCTGTATAGTGCCTGGATTAGTGAAATAACTGATCTACCATAGCATGCATTATGTTATGCCATAGAGATACATAGACATATGCATTAGTTGCTAATGGAACAGGCGGTCTCTTACGCCATACAGTAGGGAAAGGAATAACAGAAAAGGCTGGGATGGAATCATGTGATAGTGTTTAATATTGCATATGGTTCAATGTGAAATATACGTTTAAAGCAGTGCAGCGAGTGTTCACCGAGAAATATTGCGTGCATTGACTGACAGCGGAAAGTTACGTAATGATCAGAGACAAGAAAATACGCCACACAGCGACACATATATGACATTATATATGTATGTCGTGCAGCAAATGTTCATGGAGAAATCTAATGTGTGCATCGCATGTGTTAGGCAAACGTGGTGCAAGGAACAGAGAATATGCCACATACACACACATACACACACACACATGCATATACACACACACACACACACACACACACACACACACACACACACACACACACCCACACAC